>BJBW01007023.1:0-18031 GCA_004320125.1 Scolopax mira | reverse complement strand
CTCGAATACCTCCAG
Organism: Scolopax mira; assembly: GCA_004320125.1. Classification (NCBI taxonomy): domain Eukaryota; kingdom Metazoa; phylum Chordata; class Aves; order Charadriiformes; family Scolopacidae; genus Scolopax; species Scolopax mira. The sequence goes on along the minus strand of BJBW01007023.1, from coordinate 18,016 downwards.
GGATGGTGCCTCAACCACCTCCCTGGGCAACCCATTCCAATGTCTGACAACCCGTTCAGTAAAGCAGTATTTCCTAATATCTAACCTGAACATCCCCTGGTGCAACTTTAAGCCATTACCCCTCGTCCTATCATCTGTGACCTGGGAGAAGAGACCGACCCCCACCTCTCTACACCCTCCTTTCAGGTAGTTGTAGAGAGTGATAAGGTCTCCCCTCAGTCTTCTCTTCCACAGACTGAACAACCCCAGCTCCCTCAGCCTCTCCTCATAAGCCTTGTGCTCCAGACCCTTCACCAGCTTCATTCCCCTTCTCTGGACCCGCTCCAGCACCTCAATGTCTTTCTTGTGGTAGGGGGCCCAAAACTGGACACAGTACTTGAGGTGGGGTCTTACCAGTGCCAAGTACAGGGGGACGATCACCTCTCGGGTCCTACTCACCACACAGTTCTTGATACAGGCCAGGAAGCTGTTGGCCTTCTTGGCCACCTGGGCACACTGCTGGCTCATGTTCAGCCAACGGTCGACCAACACCCCCAGGTCCTTTTCTGCCAGGCAGCTCTCCAGCCACTCTGCCCCCAGCCTGTAGCGCTGCCTGGGGTTGTTGTGACCCAAGTGCAGGACCCAGCACTTGGCCTTATTGAACCTCATTCTGTTGGTCTCAGCCCATCCATCCAGCCTGTCCAGATCCCTTTCTGTGCCCAGAAAAGCCTTTCTGCCCTCCAGTAGATCAACACTCCCACCCAACTTAGTGTTGTCTGCAAATTTGCTGAGGGTGCATTTGATCCCCTTGTCCAGATAATTGATAAAGCTATTAAAGAGAACGGGTCCCAGTACCGAGCCCTGTGGGACACCACTCGTGACCGGCCGCCAACTGGATTTAACTCCATTAACCACCACCCTCTGGGCCTGGCCCTCCAGATAGTTTTTAACTCAGTGGAGAGTATTCACATCTAAGCCATGAGCAGCCAGTTTCTCCAGGAGAATATTATGGGAGACTGTATCAAAGACCTTGCTGAAGTCTAGGTAAATAACATCCAGAGCCTTTCTTTCATCCACCAATCAAGTTGCTTTGTCATAGAAGGAGATAAAACAAAGACACTATTTCCTTCTCCTGTGTCCAAGGAGAGAAAGAACACGCGCCCTTACTTTTCTTCATAAGCCACTACTAGGCGAGGGTCCAAGATGTGATCCTCTGGCTCCCATGTGCTGTATCTGAAGAAAAACATAAGGAATATAAGGTAAACAATACTTTAATGAAACAGTCTCTCTGCAGGCCTGCTACCAGTATGCTGAGGCCCTGTTTTCCTGAGGATACTGTTTTCACAAGGGATGGTGGAGCCTGCCACAATATTGAGAGAGCTCTGAGGAATCCCAGCCATTCCCTCCCCAACTTACCGTAGACACCACCTCCCCTTCCCAAAACAGGCAGGGCCAAGCATCAAGCCCTCTTTGCAGGAAAACAGGGAAGGCTTTCCTCCCCAGGGCCCCCTCCATGCTCTTTGAAAAGTCTGTGCAGACACTTAAAAATCAATTTTAAGTCAATGCCTAAACAGGTCTCATCTGCAGCACTCCCTCAAATCCAACAAACCTCATGGAACAAAGTGATCTGATACAGCTTTCTGAAAAATAGGTCTCTCTAAATTAAGAGTGCTCAAAGAGTAAGTATGCTTTCTCACCAGCATTATTAATTACCTCTAATCACTGGAGCTGAATGTATTCATTTAAGAAGAGTTTAATTTTTCTCCACTGATGCCATTCAACTAAACATGTTTAGACCTGGGCCCTGAGGCGAGTTGATGGCAACTTTCCAACTATTTCTCCTCTTGCTTGGCTCCCCCTGCAGGTTATTTCCATCTAGCAGAAGTCATGAGTATTTCTGTTCCTCCAATGCAGGAGGAACCCATCCACATTGTGGTTGGGGCTACTGAAACAACTCAAAATAAGCATGATGCTCTGAAAGCAGCCTATAAACAGTGTCACTCATTGTCCCACCTCCCTCCTCTATTGCCAGACAACTATGACAAGAGTCGGATGCTCAGGAACTTCAGGTGCTTGCTGAACCCACCCAGTAAGCAATGCCAAAACCAGTTCTCAAAGGGCACAGCTGCACTAAATACCAAGGAGAAACAGGCAAAAACTCCCATTGGCAGGTGGCAGGTGAAAGATTGACAAGGTGGTCCTCATGGCATATTTGTTTCTAAAGGGCCATGTTTGCCCAGAAAATGTGGGTAGCATGTCTCTACCATACAAACACAAAGGCAAGAAAGCAAGTCTAAGGACCTTAACGCCTCAGAACATTAATTTTCGTGGAATGCAAGGTCCAGGGCCTGGAGGCAGAGCCCCTCCCCAGCCTCTGGAGAGAAGGACCAGAGAGTAGCCACATGCAGGTGGGCAATGGTGCATTTGTTATCAGTGTCTTTAAACAGCAGGAAAGCATTTTAGGCTGTTTACATTTCTGGATGAAGCATGGGCTGCACATGAGAGCACGTGATACATGCATATATGTACAGAGAGGAGGTGGTTTGGGAATGCTTTTCCCTTTCATCTCTCCATTACACAGAAGAAAGGTACTGAAATACATGAACATTCCCGTAGAATGGTTGTAAAAATCAAAGTAAAATTATTTTACAAAAGGGAGAAACAAAAATATACAATTCAGATATCTTGAGGTACACTGTACATCAGAGAGTTAAGAACAGACATGTCTTCATAACCAGCTGATCCCTCCCTCCCTCCTTTGCTCAAGCCTCCTGCAGCAACCTGACTGAGCCGTCAAAGCCAAGATGCTGTCTGAACAGAGGAAGGTTTCCTCCAAGCTGCAGGAATTCTGGCACTCATTCTACAAATTTAAAAAAAATAATAACACAAGGGAGGTAAAAGAGTCATTTGATTGCTTTTCACGGGCAGGAGAAGAAATAGGATTTGCTTTTAAAAAAAACTGGTGGGCGTTGCCTTTTTCTCTGCAGCTGAGTTTCTGGCTTCGCTGCAGTGGCAAAACACTGCATATAAAAAAAAAACATGGTTCAGTTTGCCACGCGCGCGCGCACACAGAGAGAAAGCTATATATATGGGTACACACAGCCCAGGCTGCAGCAGAACTGCAGAGAGCAGGCACTCTGGAAAACATAGATCATATGATCTTCCTTCCTCCTCCTTCTACTCCTCCTCTTCCCCCTCCCCTCTTAACTCCAACACAAGTTGTAAACAAGCTTGTAGCTGGAATCAGATTGTAACTCCTCCATTCCCTGATTCCAGCAGTACAATCCAGAAACCTGAGGTACAGGACATTAACAAGCTTTTTTTTTTTATTTAAAAAGAGAGAAAAAAAAAGGTGAAATATCAATTACATGGGAAAGCAGCAAACTATTGACCTATCCTTATTCCCTTCCATGGAGTCTCTGATGGCAATTGGGATGACTGGTACAGAGATTACAAAGACCAACATGACAAGATTGGGGAAGGGAATGAAGAGAAATACAACATGGGATGAGGATATGGAATATGTTGGAAGCAAGTGGCTTGTGGTGCTGCATGCCATCACAGCACATGTATGTTTAGAAACAAGGAACAGAGACTGCTATCAGGATGAAAGGGCCTTCAATGCTCAAAGCATCTTGGTTTTAAGAAACACAAACAACAGAATGAATGTTAAAATGGAAGGGAAAAAAATATAAATAAAACCTGTGCCTTTCAAATTTGGAGTTTGAGGGAAGAGCGAAGGTGTTTAAACATATCACAATATCAAAAGAAGAGAACCCTGACATCCCCTTACTCCCTGCAGAAGGCTGTGCTCCCTCAGAGTTCCAAAGCGCAGGGCAAGGAAAGGCAACAGTAAGAATAAGGGCTGCTCTGTCCAAGGAAACATTACACCATGCCTCAGCCCACCTTCTTGGCAAGTGACTTTACAAGAGAAGGACCTCAAAGAGTTTGTTGAATGGAGAATGGGATAAACATCAGTATTCTGGCCAAAACAGGATGGTGCCGCACAGACTACAAATATATTTCCTAACTTCTACCAGTGATTAAGTTAGGCTTGGCTACTTAGGAGGCTAAAGCAGTCCAAGAACTGACCCACACTACATGGCAACTGATACTCAACAAGATTACAAGGTGACACTTTGACAGCAGAATTTATAGTCAAGAACAAAGTCACCCACTCCCACCACCACCAGAGAAGGGATGCCTCTTATATTCACACACACCATAGAAACACGAGGATTACATACAAGGACTGAGCATGCAGGAACACATTTCAACTTCTAGGACACCGGGGACAATCTGTTGGACCCATCCTAGCAGGCCCCACTTTCCAACTGTGGGGATGAAACCAGTAAAAGTAGCCCGCCTTTGCTTAGCAACATGCAGTGCAGCTGCACGTGTAATGTAGTCATACCCCCACACATTGTGTATGGACACATACACACAGAGTCACACACAGGAAAGCAAAGACAGGTCCCCATATGGGTTGGCCAGATAGCTAGCCTGTTAGCTAACATACTAACATTCCTCAGTTACCTAATCCTTTTAATCTCAAAGCATTTTACTGACTGTTTAGGCACAGAGCAATCACTCCTCTTCAAAGGCAGCTGCATTTTAATAAGTATCTGTAAGCAATGCACAGCAATACTGCAAAAAAATACACTTTTTTCCCCCCCCTTTTTGCAACATAGCAACCAAAGCAAAAGCAGAAAAGGCACTGAAAATAATAGTAGGTTTCAGACAAGGAAACAAAGGCATGGAGATAATTTTCAAGGGACAAAGATCACTTGCATTTGACTACGATCAATAAATCTGAAACATTGCCCCTTTCTGTTTGTGAGTTGCAGAGAAGTATTAGGACAACAAGGCAAGACCAACAACTTGTTTTCTATCTTAAAAGACTGCACATAGCCCTAAAAAAAATAACATGAAGCCCTCTTGGTGCTGAGTCAGAAAAGCAGAAGCCGTACCAAGTTCAGAAGAATCAGCATTCCCTGTTGAACTCATAATGAAATTAAGAATATTTGTATCTAGAAAGCATCTCAATGGAATATTTCAGTGGTGGCAAAACCCAGTCAGAATAGATTGGCACACGGTTTGTATCTCTCAACTGCCAGAAATAGATTTGGTTTTGGTTTGTGGCTCTTTGTTTTTATTTATCGTTGTTTGAATAAGGCACAAAAGGTTACCATTAAAAATTAGATGCTCAGTTGCAGAGATACAGCATAAGCTATTACTGAATATTAAAGAAAAAGAGTAAAATACAAGTAAAACAGAACTTACTTTGGGGGCCATCCTTTCCACTTCACTAGGTATTCTACTTTACCCTAAGGGCAGAAAAAGGAAGAAGAAAACAGGTGAATTTTGCAACCAAATATGGGCTACAGTAAGAGATGCAACCAATCAACAGGACTAAATTCTGCAACCAGAAATCTCATTTCCCATCACTTTATTTTCAAAACAAGGCTACTTCCTTATTCAACTACACTTGCTATTCCTTTTCCCCTAGAAAATAGGCACACGGTGGTATTTAAGAGTGCTTGAAATACCAACAGCTTAGGATCATACCTTTGCAGAAGCCTAGCAGGCAGAACCCTAAAAGCCAACGGGAGAGCAAGACTGCAACCACTCCTGCATTTACAGGCAATCCTACAAGGAGTCAGCACGCATAAACACGAGAGAGAGATGTATGCCAGGAGCAAGTGTCAGAAGAATTTTTTTTAAGACAAGAAATACGGTATTTCAGAACCCTACGAAGTGCCTCTTTGGCATGTTCCCTTCCAGTTGCTACACGCTTTACTCAAACACATTACAGTCTGTCACAGTCACTCAACCTTTTGACCCAAGTAAAAGAGCAGCTCACTGCTGAAGTTGAGTTATCCGCTATCTGCTCACTCTACATACAAGATTTTAAGAGGGGGGGAAAAAAGCAAAAACAAGTGTAGTGATTGGAAACCGTGTTCAAGGTGCACATGAGGAATGCGCACAACTATTACAATCCTTAACACTATACTGAGGGGTTTGTTAAGCACTTCCCAAAGCACAGCAGGGGCCTTTGTACGCACAGGATGCCCACCCCTCAAAGTGCCGCTCTTATTGCTGTGGACCCCTTCCTCAGGTGCTCCAGCCAGGGCAACCAGTCTCATTTTCCTCACGGGGGGTGTGTGTGTGTGTGTCTCATCAGCTTCCCAACCTGTGAAGACACTGCCCCGTAAGGAACTCCCTACTCGAGGGCCTCTACGTTACACGCTGCGTGTCTCGGGCTCCATCCTCCCTGCGGGGAGGGAGAGCGTTTTCACGCGTGGGGAAACTGAGTCACTGAGCCGAGCCGCCTGCCAAACCTTCCCCAAACCCTCTGTGTTTGCTGTCACTGATTTATTTGCAGAAACTGCACACACACACACACAGAGAACCCCACCCACGGTGACACCCCCACCACCCCCCGCGAAGCACCCACCCCCACGAGCAACTCCCGCCAACACGCGTCTCCATCCCCCACCGGTCCCAGGCAGGTGACGCCCCCTCCCCACCGCCACCCCGTTACTCCCCTCCCGAAGGAGGAACGGGGCCTGTCCCGTTGCTCTCTTCCCCCCCCCGCCCTTTTTTTTTTTTCCTTTCCGCCGCAGCCCACCTTCCTCACGCGCTTCTTGCGGATGCTTTCCACCGCGAACACCTGCTCCCCGATGGCCGACAGCTCCATGCAGCAGCCGGGACGAGCACCGGCGGGCCCCCGCGGCCGGTGGTGGAGGGAGTGAGGGTTAGGGGTGGGTGGTGGTCGGGGTGAGAGCGGGGGGGACACCCGTCTGGTAGCAAGGCGGAGGGCGGGCGGGGCTGCCTCCCGCGGCGGCGGCCGTTGCCCGCTGACGGCCGTTACCCGCCGCTCCCCCTCACACGCCCCCCTCGCTCGCGGCCGCACCCCCCGCCCTCCCCCTCCCGGCCCCGCTTTAGAACCTGCGCAATGTTTTCCCCGGCGCGCGCGCGGGGTTGGGGGGGGGAGGAGGAGGCGGGGGCGGGGCGTCGCTTGGGCGGGAATCGGCCTGAGGGGACGCTGCCTCCGCCTCAGCCTCGGCTTCCCCCCGCTTTCCCCCCCTCCTCCTCTCTCCGGGAGCCCGGCTGTGTCTGGGAACTCGTTTTCCTCATGGAAAGGGCCCAAAACCGTGAGGAAGCGTTGCCCGCCACCGGCTCGGCCTCCAGCCGCCGCCAAGCCGCTGGTGTTTGTTCAACGAGTGTTTTCCCACAGGAATGGCCCGCGGCGGTCGCCTGTCACCGGCGGCGGCGGCGGGTGTGAAACCACAGGCTGACCGAAGCGTGGAGGCAGGAGCGGCCCGGTCCGGTGCAGAAGGAATCCGATGTGGCTCGCCTTGTCCAGGCACCGGCTCCGAGTGCCTCCTCAGGGAGGGCTGAGGGGCTTCTTGGGCATCGCTCACACAGGCTGCCCGGAGGGGCCGTGGAGTCTCCTCCTCTGGAGACTCCAAACCCCACCTGGACGCGTTCCTGTGGTGAACCTACCAGATTCTCTAGGTGAACCTGCCTTGGCAGGAGGGTCGGACTCGATGGTCTCTGAAGGTCCCTTCCAACCCCTGTGATAATTTAAGTCTCCTAGGGAAGCAGGGACTTATTTCTATATGTGTGTAGTTGCTACCTTTCCTCCCACAGCCGTGCTCCATTGCTTCTCCAGCACTGCATGCCACTGGATGCTCCTTGCAATGTAAAGTCTGAGACGGGATGAACCTTACTGTAAAGGAAGCCTTCACCGATTTAGTTCTAAAGTGATAATTTTCACACAATGTACCCGATCCAGGCATGTGGATGCAGTAACTGGCAGGGGGGGGTTTATTCTTGCCACAGCCCTTAAAGAACTCAAAGGTCACTGTCGGGAATTGCAAGCGCTGGACTAACCATTAGATAGACCTAAAAGTTTATAACACAGTTATAGCCGTTGGAGATTCATGGGTTTGGTACTGTATTGCAAAATAATAATAAGCTTTGATCTTTTTAGTCTTTCCTACTTTAAGTTTCTATGTTTTAGAGGGAATAGAGGAAAAATATTTGAAATAAAATTTACTTTGTATCTCAAAATTGGGAACTTTAGAAAAACTAGACACAAAAGAAAACCAGAACGTTTCTCTGAATTGGAATGATCTGGTTTTAATCCCTCTCCTTGCACTTGAATCCAGTTACTGTGGTGCTGAACTGGAAAATCGAAGAAACCATGCTGCAACAACCACTTTGGGACTAAAAAAACATGATAAATTAATCCCACAGTCACAACAAGCTTGCAAACAAATCCATTATTGATAAACGGTTGCACTTCTTAGTGTGGGATATTTGCAACTTGTTATTTAACGTGTGTCTTTTTCAAGTTAGGGATATCTACATATGTATTTTTCAAAATTAAAGAAACTTTGTTCATGAATACAAAGCAAATCGACCTGTGTTTTGATTGAAAACTACTACACTCTTCTTATAAATAGAGGTGTACAACAAGAACCCACATGCTCAATATTGGCAGTATAATTTCTGCAGTATTATTCTTCTTCCTTTCTGCTTTCCCCTTTTCTCACACCAGCAACCGACTCAACAGAAGTTCAAGCAATATTTGCAACGGTTATGTTGCAGCTTTCCAAAGATGACATTCCTTTGCCTGGAAGGATGAGTGATGAAATCTGTCCAGGGAATGACATCAGCACGCAGCAAAGTTCCAGGCAAATCCCACAACATCATAACCAAAATATTCCTGCCTTGTTTGCCGGGCAGGATTTTTCCCTAGAAATCTTCCTTCCTTCACGGGGACTCCACGGTTGGTGGCACTGACTGCAGAGAACCCTGAGTGAGACACGAGTGATACAAGGATGATCCTCTCCCAGGTTCTTTGGGTGCCTTGCACCTCTTTTTAGTTTCGGAATATGCTACTAATTGTCTCACGAGAGTTTAGCCACTTCTTGCGTTTGTTTGGGTGTCTTTTTCTGCTGAGGGTTGGTTTGCTTGGAATTTGTTTTGCAACATTTTGGACAAAAATGTTACTTTTTAAGGCTGTTACACCACAATTACTTTTCATTCTACTACTGGTTATAATGTAATTTCCGTAGGGTTTTTTTTTTTTTTTTTTTTTTTTTGGCATTGATAGCCAAAAACTGAAGAGAAAGAACATGTACTTTCCTCCCTCCCCATCCCAAATTCTGAATTACTGTTAAGTGAGTGTTACTGAGCCAATTTATAGGGGACTAGAAATAATTAAAGCAAACAATTTAAACAATCAAGTTTTTCAGATCTTACGGCCTGCTTTAGCAGCAGTTTAAAGGGCATTCTGTGATAGAAGACCTTTTCTAAAATATATCAAGAACTAGATTACAGCAATCTTTACTGGAGTTGTTCTTGTTACACCTAATTGTTGTACAGTCACACTAATATATAGCAGTGAACTCAATGTGCAGAAAACCAAAGCAAATATTGAACCTTCCTTAGTACAAATTCTGAGACCCAGATCCAGGAGTCTTTAATCAAAATTCCAATTAACTTCAAAGAGTTTTACTGGAGTCAAAATTACAAGCAGAATCTAGTACAGAAAAATTACCATTTTAATTGCTACTAGTCTGATTAAGCGATTCAACTTCCAGTTGATACAAGCACTTACATTAACACTAAAAAATTATTAATGGTCATTTATAGTCTACCAAGCCTAATCCTGCCAAGGATTTTTTTTTTAATGTTTTTTTCCAGAAGACTGCAGCAAAGATCAGCACAGCTTCAAAACAACCCGGCACATCCCCTGAAGAAATGCTGCCTGATGAAGCTTCAAGAAACGACCTTGCAGCAAGAAGCCAGCCTTGGCAGGTGACGAACACGGTGCTGCCATGACTCCCTAATGTCACGGGAGCTGGCAGCCATGAAGAACCGTACTGCCCATGCCGTGTGCCATCTATCACCACCTTGGTAGGAAAACCAGCCTCTCTCTCTCTCTCTCTCTCTCCCCCTCTCTCTCTCCCTCTCCCTCTCTCTGCGGTGCTGTATGTTTAATTATCAGTAGATGGCACTCATCGTGCTGCTCTGCGAGTGCAAGTCCATTTTATACCCAGGTCATGTTTTCAGCAGGCAGCCTGGTAACAGGTTGCAGAAATAAAGGACAGCTGACAGGCAGGGTCAATGCTGCCCTGGCCCAGGAGAGCAGCCCACCCAGACCCCTGAGCTGGCTGAGCGTGGGCAGGATGCACAGAATATTTGTACAGTTAAGCCCAGAAAAACAACCCTGTTGGTATGCCCCTATTGATTCGTACTTTTAATGTCAGTTTCTTAAAACCTGTGGAAAGAATGCACCTCTGCTGCCACTTGGGAGCTCCTCGGTTTCATAGAATCATAGAATGGCTCAGGTTGGAGGGGACCTTAAATATCATTGAGTTCCAACGCCCCTGCCATGGGCAGAGACACCTCTTATTGGACCAGGTTGCTCAAAGCCCCCTCCAGCCTGGCCTTGAACACTTCCCTGGACAACCCGTTCCAGTGTCTCACCACCCTCATAGTAAAGAATTTCTTCCTAATATCTAATCTAAATCTTCCCTCTATCAGTTTAAAACCATTACTCCGCATCCTATCACTCCACTCTGATAAGTACCTCCTCCCCATCTTTCCTGTAGGTCTCCTTTAGGTACTGGAAGGCAATTATAAGGTCTCCTCAGAACATTCTCTTCTCCAGGCTGAACAACCCCAACTCTCTCAGCCTGTCTTCATAGGAGAGGTGCTCCAGCCCTCTGATCATCTTTGTGGCCCTCCGCTAGACCTGTTCCAACTCACAACAGCAGACAGTGAACAATGGGTTTAAAGCTGCACTTTTTCTGTGTTCCTCACCTGTCTCTGATCCTCTCCCAGCACACAGGGATTTCCTGACAGCAGATGGATGGCCAGCGAGGCACAGCCCCCGCACAAAGTAGTGCTCTGCCTCCAGGGGTTACACAGCACACACACAAGGGTAGCAGTTGTGGAAGTCCCCTTGCCTTGGCCACAGGACACAATCCTCAGGGTTAGAAGAAAGGTCATCTGGCCCAAGGTTAGGTCCCTCTGAGAGGTCCGGTTGGGGTCTGCTGTGAAAAAAATACTTACTGTGGATTCAATGTCATTTCACTTTCCCCCCTAACACCTATTTGCCCAGCATGAGATTTCTCCACCCCTTACAAGACATACATGACAGTTGTCTACTGCAGCCTTTCGTCCTCCACCCAGAATTTCTCTTTCATTGTAGCTGTGCCTTGGGCACAGGTGTGAGACACCTGGAGCACCATCTAAATGGCATGGCAAGCACTGAATCCCAGACTATGATCCTCTAAACACCACATGGCTAGAACTTGTCCCTTGGCAAGTGGTGGGTAAGCCCTTGGTGGGCTGCTCAGTTTTCCTCTGCACCTCGGCTACACATATAGGTATTGTATGTGTGACTGGGAACCACCAGGTAGGTGTTTCTTTCCAGTCTTCCTTGAAGAGCTCAGCTACTTCCCAGAGCAGAATCAGTGCAGAAAATAACAGCAACCCTATTTCTTTGAAAATGCCGCTGGAAGAGGACTTGTTTTCTTACCTGTTAAACAATAGCTCAGCAGTTATAGCACACACCCAGCTGTACTGGTGGCCAAGGTCCAGTCCCTCCCATCTTCTGGGAGACTGCCCCAAACCCCAGACTGTTATCTATCTGAGGAGCAAGGGAAGCACACATTCACCCACTGCAGTTATCTCGCTTGGTGCAAGGCAAATTCAGAGTTCATTGGGCCAGGGAGTGGGTGTGACTCATCTCATCTTCATGGTCATCCTCCTGGGCAAGAGGAGATCTGTGTCCCAATCCTGATCCTTGGCTGTGTGTACTTGTTATCCATTGCTTGCCTCATGCAAAATAGGGCATAAACAGGTCCTAGTGAAGGTGCTGAAATGCCCGTCTCTGCCTTCCAAGATAAACACTTAACTAGAGAATGGTCTTCCTCCTCTCTGTGACACTTTGTCTGCTGAGCACTTCTGTGTCACTGCAAGAGTGACGTACACTGGTTTGGTACACAAAGTACACTGTTCCTCTAGGGGAAGCTGTAGTAGGATTTTCAGTACTTGGAAGCCTGAAGTGTGGGTGGGCAAGGGAAAATGAATTGAATGCTCTTGGGGTTTGTTGTTTGAAAAAATATTTTTGTGGTTTCTATGAAATTGAGCTTTGTTGTTTCAATTAATTAGAGTTTTGTTGTTCTAGTGAAAGCCTGCCCATCTGTGGACATGTGATATGTCTTTGAAAAGCCTTGGCTCCCACAGGCTCTATAGAAATTTTTTTCAGCTGTTCATTGCTTAAAACTCCCAAAAACTCACACTCTCATGTATGATCCTCTCACGGCACCTCCTACCTGTAGGGCATCCAGCACTAAAAGTGTTTCTTTTCACAGAGGACTGTTTGCATGAGGCAGTGCATGTGCCCTGACCTTTCCACTGTGAAGGGGGCAGAGATACAGTGCTTGCTTTCTTCACACCTGAAGCACTCTGAAAATTGTGAAATACTTAAAAACCGGGTACAGGGCCAGAGTCTGCTTCACACTTAGTTGAGGGTTCAGCATCTGCACCGTCTGTGATGTGATTGGCATTTGTGTTCAGGTCTCCTGCTTTAGTGCCAGAAGCAGGCACCCTAACTTCACAGCAGGACACATCTGGGTTATGTGCTCTTGGGACGCTGAAGCTAGGAGGTGCTCTTCTTCCATACCATATTATACTGTGCCCTGCCATGCCAGAGTGGACTAGGCTGGTGGAAAGACCATGTTACAGACCCTGCAGGATGAGAAGAATACCTATCTCAGACCTCTCACTTTCTGGGAGAGGGGTCTGACCACACAGCTACCACTTACATACGTACTGTGCTCTGTGACAGCACCTTTACAAGAGGCCTCCCCTCTGGTGGGTACCTGACCTGAGATCATGACAGAGAAAGCAGCAGGAGGAAGAGGAATGCACAGCCCCAACTCCTAAGTTCTCCTGCTTCCAGGGGAAGGACTGAGCTCTCAAAAATTTTCTGATTGCTGTCTCCTTGTCCTGGGTGATGGTTTAGCCTTTGGGATGCCTTCTTAATATCAGCAGAGCCAGAAACCTGAATGAAGTACTGTGAGGAACCCCAAGGTCTTGCTTTCTGTGTCTGAGAAGGCAGCTGTGACTGGCATGCATTTTATGCTTCGTGTGGAGCATTCGTTCTCCTTCTCTTTGATGTTTTCCTACCTAAAAACTGAGCACCAGCTGGTTTCTTCCCGTGGGAATGTCATTTAAGCCATTTAGAGCCATTCCTGATCGTTATGCCCGACCACTGTTCTCACCAATCAAATGGAGCCCAGTTTCTGCCTCCTAAAAAGTAGGAGTTCATGGCTTGTCACTCAGGAGGGTGGCAGCAGCAACAAGCTGGTGAGTCCCAGGAGGAGGGTGCAGGTTGCACCGTGTCACCCCTCACCCTGTCCCTTGGAAGCGGTGTTTCCAGAAGTGATGCAGGGAAAGAAGTTACTCTAATTTGTTACTCAACCACCGTTGACTTGTCTTGTGTATTTGAGGCTTGGCAAAAGAAGCTGCTCTGTGACTTTTCCACAGAACAGGATTAGTATTACTTGCTGCCTAACGGCTGGGTTGCAAGGGTGGAATAAGTAATTTTTGAAGTACTGGGAGAGGGAAAAGGCATTAGAGAGGAATGAAATGCCCCAAGGAATCCTTTGCCTCATTTCCCTGCACCTGACAGCTTGAATCTGGGCTGGGCATGGTGCTTGTTCATTAGGTGGCACTACAGGCCCAGGATTTCACAGGGGAGCGCAGTCTGCAGAGGGCTCCTCTGGGTCTCAGCAGAGGTTTGTAGGCTCAGATGCTTCCTTGCCCTATTTGCGTGGGTTTGTGTTTTATTTTGGTTGGTTTGTGTTGTTTTTTGTTTTTTTTTTCCCTGGGAAAACACGCTGTCCTGACAAATCCTGGAAGAACACAGAAGTGGTATTGCAAAAGCAAAGCAGCCACAATCAAGGCTGCTGATACGGCCTCCCTGGCCTGAAGTCTCCAGGAACTGCACAGTGGGGAGCTGGAGCTGCTTTGGGGTAAAACCCGTGCAAGGAGCTGCAGTCCATCTCCCACCCCAGCTGCACCAAGGCAGGGCAAAGGGCAGCACCGTGGGGCTGTTCTTCCCCCTCAACTGGGAGACAGCAGAGCTGGTTCTCTCAAAAGTCTCATCCTTTCTCCAATGGAGAAGCCTCAAAGGCTGCTGGCCAGACGTGCTCTTCGAGGAGCAGGCCCCACACCACTGCGGGTGTGACTCCTGCCTCTGCTGTGGGGCCAGCAGCGATGCCCGGCACCTCACCTGGGGCCAGGAGCTTCTGAGTAGAAAGACCCAACAAGGTCTCAGGTTGTGCCTCTTCAACTTCAATGCTCTGAGCTGAACTCGGGTAGGGAAGGTGCCTGTGTTCTTTTACAGCCATCCAGCCACCTTCTTCCTCACCTTAATTTCCTTGGAATTTCCTTGGGTAAATGTTTATACCATTTTTTCAAAGGCAGGGAATGTATTGGCAAGATCTGAGAGCGCTTCCCTTGAACAATTTGGTTTGAGGTGTTTTCTCTCCCTCCCCCAGCACTGCCAGTTATTCCAGCCCTGGCTCAGTCCTCACAAAAGCCTGGCTCTACAAAGCACACCTGACTTGGCTGGCAACTGCCACAGCTATTCCTGCCCCAGAGCCCTGCTAGAGCAGGGCCTGGGCTCCTTCCATCTCAGCTGACAGCTCAGTCATTCTCCAGCCCCGGGTCAGTAACCTGCAGCCTACCCAGTGACCCTCTGTCTGAAACTGAAAGATAAATGCCCTTGAAACCTGAAGTAGCCACGATAATTTTATTTTCAACAGGAAAATGGACTGTTTTTTCCCCTTATCTAATTGATTAGGAATGTCAAATATTCCTTTCTGTACACTGTGCATGCCTCTTATTTATGTAGGAAGCAGCTGGTCTAGGGATTGAGCCAAACACTTTTTTTTTTTAAACCAGAAAAAATTAAGCTTTCTTTTGGGGCTTGGGAGGGGGGTGGGTATCACTGTATTTCATTGCAGGTTGACAGATAAAATCCATCTCTCTGCTTTTCCCTCTGCGCCCTGACATGTCTCTGGGAAACGCTCACCACGTCCCCGCTTCAAAGAAAACTTGCAGGTGTCTGGGAGAAGTGGGGCGAGGAGGGAGCGCCGGGACATGGTCAGGCCAAGGGGATATTCACAGCTCAGCAGCCACGTCTGGGCACCCAAATGACATCAGAAAAAAAAAAAAGAAGGAAAAAAAAAAAAAAAAAAAAAGAAGAAACCAACTTGGCTTTTGTCTGAGTAGGTTTCTGGCCACTTCTATTTCTGCACATTGCTGAGAAGTACTAGATGCAGCAGTTACTAGCTAGAGGATGATACTAGCTTTGCCTCCGCGTGATTCTAAGTAATGCCCTTCTGCAATGGGCTTAAAATGGAGCGTGTGTTCCCATTTTTCTCCGTAGGCAGTTACGCTTCCCATCTGAAGTCACACAGCCTCAGACTGCGTTTCAGAAAGTTTTCTTAGCAAGAGCCTGAAATTGCAACGCGGTTAGATTTGTTGCTGAGGAAATCTGATTGATGGCTACGGCACTGTCTGCTCGCAAAACCTGACAGAAAGGTTGGTACAATTTGGTCAAAAAGGGTAAACGACCCCACCCTCAAAGGTGTAGGACTCTGTAGAGTCACTGGTTATCATAACACCTAGAAAAAGGTGTTCGTGAAAAGAAAGTTGCCAATCGATAGAACTATTTTGTGGGATAAACAAGTAAATAATTTAAACAGGAGGAAAAATACACAGTCAACCTTCTAGGTGTCACCGTAAAGCTGTCACTGTGGGTGTGCCTCATCTCAAAGCAGCCTGCTGCAGCTCCGCATGAGCGTGGCCCATGATTTTGGGAGTGGGCGTTTTGTTTAAAAGGGGATGTACAAGGGAAACGGTAGTGAAAACACTAAGTAAGGCCACAAATTGCATGAGGAACATAAAAGTGTATTTCCAGTAACACCTTTGTTCACAGAAAGTGAGAGCAGTGATGGGACATACGTTGGTGGGTCACTGAGCTAGCGATCTTTCATTCAACGTAGGGTTGGCATGATCTGCAGGAGGTTTATACCTGAGTAGAAAGAGCTGGGATTCACCAAATAAATGGGGTAGTGTCTTACGTCTTCTTCTTTTAAAAGTGTTCACATGACATTTTGTCACTCAGCTGTGGCTGAGGTCACCACCATTCCTTCCCACTTTCTGTGATACAAATCAGCCTGGAGGGTTTTCATCGCACGTCCCAGATGTGTACCTCCTCCATAATCCAAATGGGACCGTGCATTGTACTTAGCAGAGCAGCCACAAATGGGGTGCAAGTGGGGAAGAAAACAGAGCTAGAGATGGACTTTCCAAGCTGAAATAGCACATATTCTCCGCAGTAGGTTGCTAGTGGAAGATAGGTGATAGTCACCTTGAAAATAACCTCAGGCTGGTGAGTTGGCATGACACTGCCACAGCTTTCAACATGCAAGGGGTTCCATGACCAGCCAAACCCACCACTTATCTACATGGTCTTCCAGGTTTGAGTCCTGAAGACCATTAAAAATGTTTTGAAGAGCACATTCACAGCAATATCAAGACACCCTGAACTATTGTGATGGAAGTATTCCCCTCAATTTGTTCTAGTTGTGTGGCATTGCCAAGAGCCATTTGAAAGCCAAACTCTTGGTTGTCATTAGGGCTGTGGCCAGAACGACACTCTGTCCCTCAAAGCTGAATATTCATCAGTAACTGAGCTACTGAATGCTGCTCGAGGGGCAGCTGAAAAAGTTTGACTTCACCTGGTCTGGCAGGGAACGCTGGGATTTGTTTAATCAGCTAGCCAAACAACCTCCAGCACCTGCTCCCTTGGCAGAGGAGGCCAAGCAACTAATATTTTGCTGGATAAAAGTTTACACCAAGTTCTCACCGGTGGGAGGGAGATGGCCTGGCAGCCCCACTCTCCATCCCCCAGACCTGTTCACAGGGGCTGACCTGGACATATAGAAGCAAATTTTGGTCAACCTGATTGCTCCCTCCAGGCGTGAAGACACATAGACCCAGTAATTTGGGCCAAATCTTTAGGTTTGGCTATTCCAGGCTTTTACTGGTGTTATCAGGAGCTGGCGAATTGCCAAAGGTTTGGCAGCTGATAAAACTGAGTGCCGTGCCAGATCCAGGGAAAACCCCAGGCTCAGAAGCAAGTTGCTAGCCCCAGCAGCTCTTTCCTACCTGTTCCAAGGTCCCCGAGGGACACATTCTTTGACAACGCCGTTGGAGGACGAGGCATGCTCTGCATGTTGAGCAAGCTGGATTTCGCTGAGGCAGTGGTTCCCATGATCAAATTTTAACACTAACTGCAGTCGTTAAATAAATCAAGGCAGGAGCTGTGTTCCCGGACTTGCTGCTGCTTGTCATACACTGGCACATTGTTCTCCTGAGGTGGGATTCGCTGTGCCCGGTGTTTGCCAGCTAAAAAATTAAGCACCTTAAATTGAGCTGACTGAAAATGAAGCAGTCAAACACTAGCGGCCCTTGTCTCCTCCTCTAGACAAAGGAGAGCGTTGAGCACTGCCACAGAATGATTCATCCCAACCTTAAAAAAAAGTTAAGCCGGGGAATTAAGTTGCTTTCTGGACTTGCCCATTTGGCTCCCTTGACTATCGAGGGAGCTGAGTCGGCTGGCTGAGACTTCAGAGCCAATGTTTAGACATCTGCTGAAAGGTGAATCCCAAGAAGGCGAGCCTTCTGCCCTGGTGAGCGACCAGAGGTGCCACCACATGCAGATGGGTTTGGATATGCATGGAGGGCACGGCAAGCAGAGGGGAAGGACAAACACTTCTGCAAGGCTGTGCACCCAGCTCTGCCCCAGTTTCCTTCCTAATGACATCCCTCTAATCCATCTCCAAAACCTCTTTGCCATGGCAAACCAAGCAAAACCAGCTTTCACTGACCAGGAGGTTACCCTGACAGCTGATGTGACTGACCACGTACA
>BJBW01007019.1:0-60355 GCA_004320125.1 Scolopax mira | reverse complement strand
CCAGAGAGGTGGTTGAGGCACCATCCCTAGAGGTATTCAAGAGATGGGTTGACATGGTACTCAAGGATACGGATTAGTGTTGGGTGGTGTTTTGTGTGGTGAGGTTTTTTTGGTTTTTTTTCATTGGTTGGACTAGATGATCTTAAAAGGTCCCTTTCAACCTAGGTGATTCTGTGACAGATAGATCTAGTGCTTAGAGACATGATTTAGTGGTGGTTTTTGTCAGCGTTAGGTTGTTGGTTGAATTAGATGATCTGAAAATTTCCTTCCGATGTAGGCAATTCTATGATTCTAAGTCAGCTCCTCGGCAGCTGTAGGTGTCCAGTAAGTGTAAGGTAAGTCACTGTGGGTGTGTGGCAGAACAGCTGCCTTCATGCTGCAGATGCCAACACATGGGCTGTAGCTCCCCTCTCAGGCTTTGTGTGAATCACCCCAGCTGTCAATGTGCACTCATAGCCGTGGAACCGAAGGAGTTGCTTTCAGCCATATGATTTCTTGTGTGAGATTGACCACAGAAATGGGCTTGTCTTCACCTTGCCACCCTGGTGGGCAGCCTAGGGTCAGGTGAGCAAGGACCACTACCATAAAGCAGACACTATCCACAGACTTTATCCATGTGTGGATCCTTACTCTGCAGAGAGGAAATTTTCTGGGAAGCATAATCCTCAATGAAAAAGCAAAACCACCTCGCCTTTGTTGCAGGGTAAAAGTGTATTCATGGACAAATTATCAGCAGAGCATCTTGTCTGTAATCGTTTCTTTCCATGTCCATAGTCCTTAATACTAAAACCTGCATACTGCACACTAAATCTTTATAATTCATGAAGTCACCATGCATTTGGGTAAGTATATTTTATGATATGTGTAGCATAATACAATACATATATAGATAAGTACAAGAACTGAAGAAAATTACATTTGAAGTGGAGCGTGTTGGAAAGAGCAGAACTCATTTGAAGGCATAGGGCAGTCATACTGGTTGAGCATATAACTGTCACCAACTCTGCCCTAGATTGCATGAAATACAGTTAATACCAGCAGACCATAATTTTCTATCATCAGCTACTTAGTACTTGGTCATCCTGTAGTAATGACCTTCTATGTAAGGAAATGCCTCTTTTTACTCTCACAGCCTCTCTGTTTCTGCTGCAGAACAGATGCAAGGACAAATTATGTGTGCTTTTCAGTATAATGATGCATGGAATTCAGCTGCTGTATTTGAAAAATGCATCCTGTTTCTCTGAATCTGAAACATCTGGAGTAGTAGATCAATTTCTGTAAAAGCCATTATTGATTTTTCAGGACTTCAAAATGTCAAACAAGAAGGAGCTTTTTAAATATCCACCAAGTGAATGCAGAGATCATTCACTGTGGAGGTCAGGTTGATCTTGTAGTTCAGGATTATAGAAATTGATGAAGGTTTATTCTCTCTCTGTGTCCCTTTTGTTTTGTGGAGCTCTGAAGCCATACCTAAAATTTGAACTTATTTCTATCAAGCAGAAAACAAGTTAGCTGGGCTGTCAGTAATAGAAAGCAACAGAGCATGCAAATTACCCAGCTGAATCACTTGTCCCTCCTCTCCCCCCCTTTTCAGGAGATTTCCTCATGAAAACAGTGATGGTGCAAGAAACCTGCTTATGAGTTCTTTTAAATGTGGACACGTGTAGCCAGCCTTGTAGCAGTCTTTATCAGGCAGATGACATTTTCTGGAGTAGAATCAAGATGCATGCATCCTCAGACAAAACACTGGGTTTGTGCCCAAATTTAGAAGGCTAACTCCTAAGAAAAGAGGAACACTTAACACTTACAACACACCTTTCATTTCTGCATTCTACATTTAATTCTCCTGTTCAGCAAACAGGAGAATAGCGTTAGTTTTATTAACTCTTTTTGTGTGCAAATTTGCACATAGCAATGCACTGACCATTTTTTGGTCAAAGGACTTGATAAAGAGGAATCAAGAGGAAATCTTATCCAAACCATGAGACTGCATTCTGAAATCCCCTTTTTCCTTTCCTTTAACGCATCAGAATGCTTTAATAATGCTATGGCTGTGAGAAAATAGGTACTTTTTAGGATATCAAGGGATTTGCCCTAAGAATTGCCAAAAATAGCAATTAGGAGTTTGCAGTGTCACTGTTTTGAAACTGTTTTGCAGGTGTCACTCTCCTTGATTTACCCTGCCTTGATAACCAAACTGCAGTATGATGCCAGAGCAAGCAAGGGAAAGGGCAGTGGCGGGGACCTCAGTTAAAAGTTTACTAATCTGACTTGCTTCTCTATTAGCAGCTATAAAGAGAAACTTCTGGAAGAGATATAATGTGGTCTCTTGCATAGCAAGTGAAAGGCTGAGGGTCATGTAGGAACCAGAATGACATTTTGAGCTCAAGATCCGCTAAGTTATGTCAGGCTCTCTCACTTAAACTTCCTGTAGAGTAACCCCAAACCGATGTGTTTAGCTACTTACTGTTTAGTAATTGAAATGGTGACATATAAAAGTTCTTTGAAAGGCCTGAAAACACACTGACATCTCCAACAGGTGCTGAAAAAAGTCATTTAGGTCAGTTGATTTTGATCAGATAACATGCCCACATTAGCTTGGTAATGTTATTCTTTTTGAAGTAACAAAGGCTTGAGGGAAAAGTCTGAATGAAAAAACCACAATTCACAGGTATCCCATCTGTCTGCTGTAGAAGCCACGCACACATTGTGCAAGTTTTCTTAAACTTTCTAACTTTGTATGTTTTATGGGTTATCCTTAATGCATATATCTAATTTGTGGCAAAACCAAACAAGTTTGTGAAAAACATAGTTGCACTACACATTGCTCCCTACTCCAAATTAAACTTCTAATGCCAAAACCTATATATTTGATTTTAACTAAAGGGAATTCTTACGGGAATCCAAGTGGCAGCTTACAGAAAACAAAAGCACAGCCAAACATCTCAGGATTTGTGAGAAAGATCTTGTTACGGTAGGTTATAGTTGCAGGAATAACTGACTGATTTTAGAAAAACAAAAATCAACCGAACACACGATCCCCAAAAAACAGCAACCAAAAAAGCACCTTACAATGTGGCGGATATGGATCCACTGCAATTCTATTATTCTGTATCATTACAACTTGTACTGAGTTAATTTGAGTCAGATTCTTGAAAACCTGAAAATGGAAAAAGAGGTTTAAATACAGGTTTCCAAAAGTTGAGACATACCTTGGTTTTTGTGAGGAGGGTTATTTTGTATATGCATTCTGGAAAGGTGACAGCAATGATCACCCTGAGTTTGAAGTCTTGCAGTAAATTTCCATGTCACTGCAACTTTCAGATTACGTTAGTGCAGTGTTTACTTACAAATCTGCCTTTGGAGATTGTTGGGAAGCTATTACATAATTTATTCAACAGTGTAAGATCATTACATTATTCAAGTATCTGTTATAGCAGAAGGTCCCAGACATTAAATTTCTGTGACAGAAAAATAAACTGATTTTTCTGAAAGCTGTATTCTTAATAAATTCAATTTGTTGACACCAATACGGTAAAAACACTTATTATTATTATTATTGTTCCTCTGTATGTGTGAGGAGGAGGGGGAGATACGTTGCCTGGAAAGCCTCCCTTTTGATAACAGTGTCTATATTTTAAGTATCAACAGGTGATCATCTGGTGCTTTTGGTAAAAAATGCTGCATTTCAGAACTCGTTACTTCTTGGTGGTCCTGCTGTGCCAGAGCCTAGTAATGCACAAACACTGCAAAGCCTGTAATCTCCTACAGCAGAGTGGTTGTGTACTAACCTACCTTCTTGTAGTTGTGAACATCCCTTGTGGTGGGCATGCGTAGACAAACATTTTTGCTAGCAGTGCCTTTGTTAGTGTGTTTTTTGGCAAGACACTGTGCTTTTCCTTAAAAATTAGTGTCATGCCCTACTTTTAAAATTGTTAATCCTACCCCAGCATAAGTTGCTGTGGGCTCTCCTTTCCGCCAATGTTTTCCTTGCATAAGTTAGACTAACGTGCCCACTTGTATTTTTCCAGAACCCAGGCTCCTCTGCCTTTTGCATTTGCTCCATTAACTCTACACAATTTCAAGAAAAAGCTGGCAAAACTAATGATGTATACAAATAAAATAGCGTAAACCAACATAAAATAAAAAAATAAAAACCTTAGGGGAATATACAAAAAATGAATTAATGTCCCAGCTGCAATAATGATTAACATTTTTTCGCTTTCAGGTTTAAAAATGTCTGACCAGAAAAATATTGTACACAGAGCCCATTGTATTGAGAAGCTGCTGTCTGAGAACAATTTCCAAGATATTGAGGATCATCTTAAAGAACTTGAAGATGTTGATATGACTGTAGAATACCTTCAGGGGACAGCAGTTGCCAAGGCTGTGTACAGAGTACTCAAGAGCTGCCCTTCAGCAGGGTTGAAAAGGAAAGCAAAGCAGTTATTATCAAGGTGGAAAGGACTTTACAAGAGTAACTGTGTTCAGTCAGTGCCAGTTAAAAAGTCAATTTCTGTGTATGTGAAAGAGGAAATTGAACATCTCGGTGTTGTTCCTAGAGAGCAGTCACTACCTGAAAGACCGTGTCATCAGGAGGCATTAGATGCTACTAGTTCTAAAATTTTGGTCCTGTCACAAACTGTTAAAAATGTGGAACATAATGATGCAGAAAACAGCATGAATCAGCTTTCTTCTTTTGAGGAGCAACAAGCTGATAATGAAGATTCTAAACCTCTTGTCAATGAAGCAAGTCCACAGCAGGATCCAATGAGAGCTCTGAGGTGTAAATGTACAGATCTTCTTTATAAAGCTTTGACTGGTTCTGCCAAAGATGAAAAAGAATCTGATAAATATCTAGAGCTAGCTAAAGAAATCGAAGAACATATTTTTGTTCTTCATGCAAAAAGTGACAAAAAGTATAAAAATTGCATCAGAAGCAAAATCTCTAACCTGAAGAACCCTAAAAGTTGCCACTTAAAGGACAACCTTTTATCGGGGACGTTAGGTCCAAAGGCTTTTGCAGCGATGACAGTGATGGAAATGGCTAATGATGAACTGAAACAGCTCAGGGCTCTGTACACAGAATCTTCTGTTCTGGAACATCAGCTTCCACAAGTTATTAATGGCACGCAGACAAACAAAATAAAGTGTAAGCGCTGTGAAAAATTTGATTGCACTGTCACTATGATCGCCAGAGGAACTCTCTTTCTTCCAGGTTGGGTGCGAAACACAAACCCAGATGAACAAATGTTGACTTATGTTATTTGTAATGAATGTGGAGAACAGTGGTATCACAGCAGATGGATTTGTTTGTAACACTGTCCCTCTTTAATATGTGGTTTAGAAACGTGGATACGAGAAGGTATCTCTGTTGAAACTGCAGGACTGAAAATTTTGTGTTGATATTATCTAGATGCTGTCACTAAAAAGTGCAAAATCAGTTCTAAAAAACTGTTAAGTTATTTTTGAAGAGTATTCTGATAAATCTGTATGGGTTTAAGTAACGTCAATATGTAAAGAAATAAAAGAAAAAAGGGAAAAAATAGTAACATCGTGTCTGAGAGAGGAATATTCCAAGTGCTGTAATTTTTTTCCCCCAAGATAATGAGTACTTGGAATTTTCATTATCTTCAGCAGCAGTTCTCCCACAGAACATGAGTTTTGTTTACAGTAAACTGTTTCCAAAACTGCAGTTCATACACTTGCATGTGTTGCAAAATGTTCAGCATGGGTTCAGTCCTCAGTTAAATCACTTTTTGCAAGTATGTGTTAGGTTATTAAGTTAGTTTGAGAGCAAAAGGTTAGTTTAAGGAAATAAGAGTGTAAAAGGGGGAGGAGGCAGCTAGCAAATGAGCACAAGAATGAAATTCTGCTTTAGCTTTTTATAGCTACTGGGAGGAAAATATGACTTGTGACAATGAGTTTTCAGTTCAAATTTACACTGTAAGATGGTGTGTCCTGCAATTGCAAAGAAATTAATGCAAGATCAGACAATGGTTTATTCCACAAAGTAATTAGATTATTAAATTTATCTTTTATTTAATAAATAAAGGCATGAAGTTAATAGAAGTTGATCATTTCTGAATGGATATCCTCTCTTGAACTGTGACATCTGTCCTGAACTGAGCAAATTAATATTTTTATTTAAAAATAAATAAAAAATAGTCTGGGTTACCCAGAAAAAAAATTAATAGAAGGAAATCAAATAGCTACCGTTTTTATACAGGTATTTGTTCCAGAATAAACAGGATTCCTATTGGCTGTGTACTAGAAGCATTCATTTATTTCTTTCTGGAAAACTTAACGTTGCTTCAAAATCAGCTATCTGAATATTTTGAATGGAGCGTATATCCGAAGTCAGAGAGTTGTTTCTTTTCTGAACTGGGAAAATTATGCTTCACAGTGAGGGTGACAGAGCCCTGGAACAGGCTGCCCAGGGAGGTCGTGGAGTCCCCTTCTTTGGAGGTTTTCAAGCCCCGCCTGGATGCTCCTGAGTGACATGCTCTAGCTCTGGGCAATCCTGCTTCAGCAGGGGAGTTGCACTAGATGATCTCTATGGACCCTTCCAACTCTAAAAATTCAGTGAAATTGTCCAAGTCTGAGTATCTTTCACAGCTGTCTGTAAAAGACTGTTCATATTGTGTGTCCCTATTTTGGTTTCTTCATTGTTTTTGAGTTACTGTAAATATTTAAAATGAGAGGAAATAGGTCATGCATTGAGTCCTAATTTTCTGAAATGTGAGTGCATCAGCTCTCAGGACCTAAGGAAATGCAGTGAAGATGTAAGTTTGCCCTGTCAGAGATGTTAGATTCTTGCAGCAAAGTAGTAGTAGTAGTGTTTGGAAATATAACCTTCATAATGAGTTTCCTTATTGAAGTAGGGACGAGATGGTGAAATGGGTCAGTAAGCTGCCAGAAGTCATGCTTTTTAGGCACAGAAGAAAGTGTTTTGTTTCACCCTATTGTATAAACACAATAAAACTGCATACTTGGCATTGATGGAGATCTCTTACACATGCACAACGGGCATTTTGTATTTTGAGGCTAAAATGCATCAGCCGAGCAGAGAAACCTGGTGCGTATTTGCAGGGGGGGAATTAAGGCCAGTTCCTGCTCCCATCCCTCCCTCACAGCTGAGGCTGCAGCACTGCCCTGGAGCTCCATGGCCTCTCAGAGAAAGGAGTTGGGGGCACGAGGTGAGAACACAGCTGTTGGTGAACTAAAAGCCAGCCACAACCGAAAATAAAACAGAAGACAGGCCTTTATATGGTGAAAATGGTGTGTAACCTGATATAACAAAAAAACCACTTACTATTATTTTATTGGGGGAAAAAAACCCACAAAAATAATTTCCACTCTGTGAAGTGTTAACAGTTAACTTTCAGTGCTGTGATTTACTGTGGCATTACCTTTAATCATGTGAAAAATGTATGGTTTAGTGGAATTGCACTGGTACAAAACAAATACTAAAGCATTAGGCCAGACCCTCCGTGTTCAACTGTGTCACCACTCAGTGAGTGTCCCACCCTCATTCCCAGCCCTCACCCCTGTGCTGGAGTTGGTTCTTACTAGTATCTTCCTCGTTTAAGTGGAAGTATTTCTGTGCAAAGTATTATTTTTAGCTTTCAGTTAAACCATAGGAAAGAAGAACACTTTTGTGTTCCTGGCTCACAGTAAACCCAAGAGGTGCATGCTGTCATTTTGGAGGTTGTGGTCCTGTGGAGGAGAGCTGTGTGTCAGCACCGTGCCGTGTCAGAATGCTGTGGAGCAGGAGACTTTTAGCTGCGAATGACAGACACTTAGAATTAATTTCTGCCTGCAGATGGTTTTGAAGCCTTTCCAGTAATGTGCAGGTCATCCAAGTTTTGTCTTGGCGAAGGGAAACGTTACAAAGCATGGATGGAATACATTTCAAGGGTAAAATTTGTAGCCATAATACTGACTACATTTGTGGCGTAATGTGTGAGATCATTTTCTTTTGGACTGCCCATCTCTAAACATATAGTGCTAAACTATATTCCCAAACACGACTGGGATTTTCTGCAGACCCCTATTTACTGAGCATCTAAGAAAAAGTAAACAGGGAGTATCTTCAAAACTTTTTCAAGCCATTGAGCACGGCTGCCTCACTGCAGATCAATGTGAGCTGTACCTGCAGCAGTAAGAGGGTCGTTTGGTTCTAGCCTTTCTTCTGAGATATGGAAATAACAAAATACAGTTACTAACAACTGTAGTTGCAGCTTATGGTACGGAAACAACTGTCAGCAACTGCAAATAGTCAAAAGACAAATTGTAACCATGCCCCTCTTACAACTGTCCCTTAAGTTTCTTCTGTCTGTTTCAAACAGAGAGCTGAGCCTGAACTCTTCAGGCAAGTCCTTGGTACCCTCACAGTTGTAAACTCAGCATTTTAAAGTAGTTTTCCATGGTAATCATTGTAAGCAGGCATTCCTCCATTGCCTTCCTTCCCGCACCAAAAGCTGGCTTTGTGACATTAAAAGATGAGAGTATATTTGTAAATTTTGTGAAATCCAGTAATCACAAAAAGAATTTGTGTTCCTATTGAAAGAGATGGAGCCTTTACCTTTATTCAGGAGGTACCAAGCCTAAGCTTCTGGTTCAACACACGCATAGTTACTAGGTGGTTAGTATCACCTAAAAGCCAGGCACAAAATACGCTGCTGCTTGATCAGATAGTACTCTAGGACAAGGAGGAGATCTGGGAATACTGGTAGAAAGGAGCAGGAAATATTGGGAGAGAGGGAGAGGGAACTGGGCCCATAGTAAGTATGCTGGGGACACAAATCTATAGGAAATGAGGCATTGTTCCAGCGTGGTGAAAAAGCTCATCTGGGTTCAGTTTCACTTCATGCCTACTTCATGCTGATAAATGTACTGCCCACAACTTCACGTATAACTGTTACTGAAACTGTACACAAAATCATGAATTGTTTTACTACCTTCTTGATTGTAGAATCATAGAATTGTCTAGGTTGGAAGGGACCTTTAAGATCATCTAGTCCAACCATCAACCTAACTCTGATAAAAAAACCAAACATCACTAAACCATGTCACTAGGCTCATGTCTACCTATCTTTTAAATACCTCCAGGAATGGTGCCTGAACCAGTTCCCTGGGCAGCCCATTCCAATGCTTAATAACCCTTTCAGTGTAAAAAATTTTTCCTAATATCCAATCTGAACCTCCCCGGTTATTTTCACCTAACCCAGTTCATTAGCACTTTGGCCATTTTTCCATCAATGCTTGTATCCAATCCTCGATACTTCAGAAGTTTAGTAGAAAGCAGATGCCGTGTAGCCACATCGTGGGCCACTCTATATCAGAATAGCGTACAGGCAGGAAGTGACGTCTATGAGAGATGGTCACTCAAGTAAATCATTGCTATTATTTAAAAAGGTATGGTTGTGGTCTGACTTAGCAAAGGACTGCTCTGGACTGCAGTTTGTCAATAGGTTATGCTGTCCCTACCCGAATTGTGTAACTGCACAGGCTTAAAATGTTTGACTGGATAAGATTGTATGCTTTGGCTCAAAATGGCTCTAAAAAGTCGCCTTGTGATTACACAGCCTATGCACCAGTGGGAGGGTCTAGATTACTGGAGGACAGGGAGTATCAGAGTCCAGAAACAAGAATAAAAGGAAAGCTTTGAAAAATGCGATTCTTTTATGTTGTTGAAGTCACATCTTTTCAGTTTGTTCCAGATGGGAAAAAGATCTCTTTAACTTTTTAAAACAGAGACAACTTTAGTGTGATGTTTGGCATATCCAATGTGTTAGCACAACATTGAAGGTGATCCACACAGATATAGGACAAATACATGCTGAGCAAGGCTTAAGGTCTGTATTTGTTTTCACTGGGTTTTCCAGAGATGCTGTAAATTCAGCTGCATCTTGAGCCCTTTGATTTAATAATAGCTATCCTGTCTTAAACGTAGATTGCACTCAAAGCTCAAGCAGCTTGTAGCTGCAGAGCTTGTAATACGTGTCTTAAGATGATGGGAGCTAAATTAACAATGAATTTCACACCACTTTATATGTAAAGGCAAAGATATTATTTTGAGAAGTGCTCTATTAATTGGAGTTGATGTTGCTCCTTTAACATCAGCTACAAAACTCCGACTCGTTCCATGAGATCCACTGCTGCATCCATGTCATTCCATTCTGTTGAGGGCCTTCTGGATCTCCCTCGTAACCCTCTTACTGTAGCACTTTTCAGGGAGGTACTCGGCTGCCATTTGGTGTTTATAACTCCTCCTTCCTTTCCATGACAAAAGGAAATTTGTGCTGTTTATTGTTTATTTAAAATGTGTCCCTTTCAGTCTGGTGTGCTATGTACATTGTTACTAAAGCCAAGAACTACAACTCTTTAAAGGAGAGAAGAACAGCTCTTTTTCTGGGAAAAAAAAAAAAAAAAAAAGTTACTGGGCAAAAGGCTGGGATTACAGAGCAAATATGTTGAATTACAGTCCTTCAGGAAATCTTCAGGGTTCATTGAGTGCCTTGAAGAGAAGGAAAGAAACAAGAGCACTTTGATAATTTCTTGGGTTGCTTGGGGGCTGGCTTGCCACATTCTGGTATTAACAGAGCCATAAAGGCAGATGACTTCATATCCCCTTATTTTGTACTGCTGTAATTCAGCCAGGAGGTGACAAAGTCATGGTTTATTGAGGCCATGTCATCACTTGCCAGGATGGGAGAAAGTCTCCTTGCCAAATACAGATGGTAAAAAGCATTATTCACAAGCTCTGTTATATGAGAGCTCTGCTGATACAGAACTTTCTCATACATACACACACCAAAAAATGCCCTTTATTTGCCATTGGGATGTTATTTGTACTGTTTGTGAGCACATGACATAACAACAATTATCTCTTCATGAATACAGCTGTGTGAATACAATCCTCGAGGTGCAAGGTCAGCTTTCAGATGAACATGCAGGTGAGGGAGCAGCAAGGGTGGGTTGTTCTGCAAGAAGTGGTGACACAGGAGTAGAGGGAGGGTGACAAGGAGCCCAGGGACAGTGACTTGGGTCATCATACCACAGCACCCAAACAAGAAGAGCAGGGCAGGTCTGGTGACAATAACCAGTCAGAACTCCAGAGACCACCAGGCAAGTCTGTGGGGAAGAGGCCAAGCTGAGGTGGGGCTGCTCTTGAATGGGGGTTGGGGCACGAGATGGGGTGCAGAACCAGGGACCAGCCACGATGTGGCTCCTGCTGGCAGGGGAACCCTGTGGTGGCCACCCCCACTGGCACTGCTCCAGCCCTACTCACCACAGCCCAGAGGGGCAGGCCGTGTCCTCGGGCAGGGGTGAGCCCACAGTACCACTGTTGGGACCCTGTGTTCTCCACAGAAACCAGGAGGGGTTTTGGTGTATGTGTTTCAAACCACGTCTTTGTTGGGCATTTTCTTATGTCTCTTCCTAAGAACTGGTGAGTATACCTCATGTGACCAACCCTATCAGTGGCATTATTTGTTCTACAGTTTTTGATCGTTCTTCAGCAACTACTGGTTTTGTTCCATACATGAATAATAGTAACAGGGTGGACGCAAGGGAAAAGGACCTTTGGTTCCTGATCCTCAAGCACACATGGGTGTGTTTTAACTATAAAGTAACTCTGTTGATACTCCATTATGCCTCCAAAATCATAACCATAATAGAACATGGTTACAGCATGGTCCTTTTCTATTTTCTTTTATGTTCCCATGTAAAAGAAATAAAAATACATCTTATATGAGAAATTTAAGAATTTTGTTTCTAACTAGAATTTTAAAAATTGGGAGGCCTGGACAAGGTTGAAAAGTGGACCGATGTGAACCTCATGAGGTTGAACAAGGCCAAGTGCAGGGTCCTGCACCTGGGTCAGGGCAACCCCCAGTACCAATACAGGCTGAGGGATGAAGGGACTGAGAGCAGCTCTGAGGAGAAGGGCTTGGGGATACTGGTGGATGAAAAGCTGGACATGAGCTGTCAGTGTGCACTTGTAGGCCAGAAAACCAACTGCATCCTGGGCTGCATCAAAAGAAGTGTGGCCAGCAGGTCAAGGAAGGTGATTCTGCATCTCTACTCTACTACAGTGAGACCTCATCTGAAGTACTTTGTCCAGCCTTGGAGCTTTCAGCATAGTAAAGACATGGACCTGTTGGAACAGGTCCAGAGGAGGGCCATGAAAATGACCAAAGGGATGAAACACCTATGAGGACGGGCTGAGAGAGTTGGGGTTGTTCAGCCTGGAGAACAGAAGGCTTCAGGGAGACTTTATAGCAGCCTACCAATAGTTAAAGGGGGCTTCTAAGAAAGCTTGGAATGTTTTAGCAGGACCTGTAGCGGTAAGACAAGGGATACTGGTTTTAAACTAAAAGAGGGTAGATTCAAACTAAATTTAAGGAAGAATTTTTTTACAGTGAGGGTGGTTAGACAATGGCACAGGTTGCACAGAGAGGTCGTAGATGCCCCATCCCTTCAAACATTCAAGGTCAGGTTGGACAGGTTCTGAGCAGCCTGATCTGGTTGTAGATGCCCCTGCTCATTGCAAGGGAGTTGTCCTAGATGACTGTTAAAGGTCCCTCCCAACCCAAGCTATTCTATGATTTTAAATTTCCTTAAATGTACCCGAGTGTCTGAGAACCAGTGTTGTCTCAAGAAAAAAAAGGCGGTAGCATCATCCCACAAAGTATCAAGTGCAAAATGGAGTAATTATTTCCTCCACTTCTAAATGCAGATGTTTTATTTTTCTTTTTAAATCACACAATAATGCCATAAGTGATAGAACTTCTGTCTTATAATTACCATCATTTAAAGAATTTTTCTCCCTCTCCAGCACTTACGTATATTTTACTTTAGCATTGTAGGAAAGCAGATCCCAGTACTGAAAAAGTCCAGCTTTGTTAAAAAAGAATGGATCTAGTATCATCAGTTTTGCCCCTAGCATGGACTGCCTTTTAATAATCCTACTCCTGTCAGTAGGAGACATTTCCTTTTGATGATACTTGAGATCTTGTTTTCCATTCCTTGGGTTGTTTTGTAAATCTGATCCAAAACAAGATGACTCTGCGAGTGGCAATTCCAGTCCGATTGCATCTCCCTTGTGATCGGAAGCATGTGATGACTGCTCGAGCAAACGAGTCTATTTCAAAGGTTCTTTCCTTACGCCTGCTACCACCCATTCCTCCTGATGATGTGGGAACCTTTTAAAATACACTAAAAAAATTTCTGCCCTTTTCAGTCTAATTACATTTTTTCCTATCCTCGTGATGAGTCTTAAATGCACAGAAAAGGCTCTTATCACCAGCTTGTTTAGGCTTTTCTCCTGTGAGCTTGTTTAAACAGTCAGCCTGACGTTCTTCTGGATTACTGCAGAAGAGAAGTGTCTGACTGCTCTTTCTGGTTAGCATACCTTGGGTTTTGGTACGTTCCTTCATTGACACATGTATATTTTTAAATGTCTCTACCTGTAAAGCGAAGCTGCCTTACAGGCATGAGTTTGGTTACACCCTTGGGCGCCTTTGATGTGGAGCACAGTGAGACAACTGCCTTTAATAAATAACTCTGACCTGCAAAAGCTTGAGAATTCAGAGAGTTATAGAACAAATGAAAGTCTTATGCTCTTGCAGTGGAAGAGTTGTCTTCTTTTAAATCTCATAGGACAGCCATCACTGAGCATGGACCTCTAGGGACGCTTCAGTGCTGTGCGCTTAGAGACAAAAAATCGCAGAATCATCTAGGTTGGAAGGGACCTTTAAGATCATGTAGTCCAACCGTTAACCTAACACTGCCATGTCCACCACTAAACCATGTCCCTAAGTGCCACATCCACCTGACTTTTAAATACCTCCAGGGATGATGACTCCACCACTGTTCCTGGGCAGCCTGTACCAATGCTTGACAACCCTTTCGGTGAAGAAATTTTTTTCCTAATATCCATCCCAAACCTCCCCTGGTGGAACTTGAGGCCGTTTCCTCTTGTCCCATCGCCCCTGACTTGGGAGGAGAGACCGACCCCCGCCTCGCTTGCTGTGGGCAAACCCATTCCCGTGCTTGCCAACTCCGGAGCTTTTCCGATGGTGGGTGGTTGAACAAACGCACACCCCGCACACTCCCGCCCGCGGGATCCCTCTCCACCGCCCGGGGAGGGCGGGTGGGAGGAGCCTCGGCGGGTGGGCGGGGCCAACCGCGGAGACACCCCCCGGGGGGCGTGGCCAGACGCCCTGCTCTCCGCTCACGTGATCCCCTCAGCCCCCGCCTCCCGCCCGCTCCGCCATGTTGTTTCTTCCTTCCCCAGCGCCTGGCGGCGGCTTCGGGCGGTGGCGCGGCCCGGCCTTGGGACCGGCGGCGACTCCCTTCCCGCGGGCAGGTATCGGGCACGGCGTGGTGGCATCGCCCCTCTCTTCTTCCTTTTGTCCCTGGCAGAAGGGCGAGCAGCGGCCGGTGTCCCGGGGAGGGCGGTCGCCTCGCTCGCCGCGGAGGGGGCCCGGAGCTGACTGTCGTTTCGCTATTTTCTTTCTTCCTCTGCTCCCTTCTCTCTCCCCCCGCTGCTGTCCCCGCTCGGTCGGCTTCCCGGGGCTGGCCTGGGAATTGCCGGCCTCCAGGAGGGGAGTCCCAGTCGCTCCCTCTCCCCCCTCCTCTCCCGGCCGCCCTGCGGTGTCCCCCTCGCCGGGTCAGCGGGTGGGAGGCGGGCGCTGCGCGGGGCCGGTGCGGGTGGCGAGGCCGTGTGGCGTGACCGGGGATCCCGTGACCGCGGAGCAGGCGGCGGCTCCGTAGGGGAAAGGGCTCCAGCCGGGCCCCTCCCGGCCGGCTCCCGGTCTCCGGCTCCGCGGTGCTTCCCCAGCGCCGATAAGGATCTCTCTGATCTGCTTGGGTGAAACTCGGTATCGTGCCCGTCAGCACCTTTCCAAAATGGAAAAAAAAAAAAAAAAAAGTCTCTCTATCGCTTTTTCCTTTTGCCGCCTGCTGAAGAACTTCTCCCAAGGGGAGCAACGGGCTTTACGTTTTTAGTTCTTCTTTTTTGAAGCGGTGGCTGGATGCAGCTCTGCCCCGCAACGGCCGGCTGCGTGGCTGATGGTGGCGGGAGGTGGCCTGTGCAAGCTTGGATGGTGGTGATGGCAGGAGGACCAAAAGGAGCGGGTTAAGATTGTTCAGTCGCTTGCATCTGTGTGGCTAGTTTTCAGTGTAAATAGTCGATGTTAATTAAGTGTTACTTGTGCAAAATAATGGAATGAATAACAGAATAGCGCGAGAGAGCTAACTTTAAAACCCGGTATTAGTGGCCTGTACAGCAAGGTTATATATAGCTAGATACATAGAGAATGCTTAATTTTTTTAGCTTGGGTGGGGTAGGTAAGTAGGCAGTTTGGCTAAACTTTGTTTTGGAATTAAAGTGCTTGTCTGCAGATAGCTGTCACGCAGTTTGCCACCTTAAACGTTGTTTTCCTTCCTTCTTGTCCACATTAATTTACAGCTCTACTAAATAAGCATGTGGTTTTCATTTGTCATTTAAAGTGTTGTACAACAACACTGAAGTTGTCAGTGCTTGGTTTGTTTTTTTTTTAGAGTAAGGGTAATTATGTATGGCTGGCGTTTTTTTTGAGGCGTGGGGGGGGGTTTTGTGACTTTCTAGTATCTTATAAGATAACAAGCTGTAATGGCAGACTGAAGGGAGAGCTATTCCTCAGATATACCCAAAATAAATCCAAGCCTTTTTTTATTTCCCTAGCACTTCTAGAGAAACCGAACCAAAGAATGGTACAGCCACATCTGTGTGTCAGTATCAATGGGGAATTTATGATAAACTGTTATTTTTCTCTGTCTTCAGGTTGTATGAAGCTCTGTTTGTTGCCTTAATTTTAGTAAAGCCTTCGTAGCTGTTTCTGGTAAAAAATGGGGGGTGTGGGGTTTTTTTAAACAAACACAAAAAGAAATGCCAACCACACAAAAAAACCCCAAAGCCAAAAACACTCTAGCAGCCCTTGTGTTGCTCTTGAGTGCTCAAGAAAGCCATCAGTTTTCTTAAATTGAAAAATACGTGAAAAAAATTGCAAAGGGTCAAATGATGTATTTGGATTCAAGCTGTATTTAATTTTGTCATTTTAGTAATATATCATGAGAAACAGATCTTTCAGCTCCTTCGGATGGGAGTTTTACATAAATGTTTCACAATGAATAGAAACTATCCAGCAAAAAGGCTTGTAAGAATTCCTTAAGTCTTTTTTTTTTATAATGTTCACTTCGCTAGGTGTTGTGTTTTTGTTTTCATTCTCTCCAGAGCTGACAGTATGTTGGCCTGGTACAGTGTAACCCACTTAATCCCTTAGGGAGGGCTTTGCTCACAGTTATATTGTGCACTGATATTCTTCCCAATATATCCTGACCAACACAGGCTGCTATTGCTAAGAATCCCTGGAGGAAAAGGGAAGCTAATGCAGAGGAGAAAGATGAGCAAATGTGAGCAAAAATAATTGCTTGATAAGTTATTGAAAGAGTGGAAGCAGCAGCAGAGGAGTAGGTTGCAAGGAGAATGTCAATTAACTCATGAATTGTTAGAAATGTTGGACCAAGAGCAGCAGCTCTTAAGGGTGTTTTGAAATTGGCTGAAAGTAGTGGAATACTTAAGGCAGGAGATGCTCAACTGTGAGCTGCTGAAAAATGTCAACTAAGATTAATTTAATCTGCTCGTTCTAATTGAACATGGGAAACAAGATGAAGAGTGAGTGCCAGGTCTCTGTAAGATTAAACTAGCAGAGGTATAAATATAGGTATTTCTCCCAACAATTTTGCTGATTGAGTTTATGTCTAGATGTAAATTAGAATAGATTCTGACAGTAGGTACTGGGATGATTTAATGATCCAGGGGTTATGCAGACTCAAAGATTCTTTCCCTTGGCTGCTGCTTCTTTCATAGACCTGAGTCATGCCAGGAAACTGTTTGAGCTAGAATCCTGAGCTGCGTAAAAATAACCTTATAAAGAAACCCCCAAATACAACTTTTTGATACACAAACAAGAGACAACAGCTGTAGGTCACTTCATTTTGGGTTGTATTCATATTACAAATTATCATGAATAAACTCTAGTGATACTCTGGTGTTAGATAAAGCATGCCCAGGCTGCTTACAGCAAGAGGTGATTCTCAGATAATCTGTCATCAAATTATTAAAGAGCTGTGCAACAGAAAACACAAACTACCTTCACAGTGCAATGTTGAAATCAGAGATAAAGGAAGGAAGACTTGCAAGATGATTAGTATCTCAGTAGGACAAGCCATATGACTGAAGGGCTTCCAGAGAACAAGGCAGCTCACAAGTGGCTGCCAATAAAAGGGGTGTTGTGGATCCCCAACTCTTGCATCGGTGTTAGGTGGAGGACAAGGACAGGAGGCTGTGGAGGCTGATTAATGTCCAAGCTTTTAATGCACGCAAAGGTACAAAGTGTGTAGCATCTTGACTTCGTATCTGTATGTTCCCTTTGAATGGAGAGCAAAATGTTTCACCGACAAATAGGCTTGTGTCCTCCTACGAACTAAAACACAGTTCTTGTGTCATTTAATTAGCCAAGGTGTAAACTAGCACCTTCTAAATACAAGAACAAGGGTTAACTAAGCAGAGAAAGAGGAGAAAATTTTCTTCTGTCCTTTCTTTTCAGGTTTCTGGAAACTTGCAGATCTGCTGTAAGTGACAATTTTAACTGCTCTGTAGTGATTGAGGGCTGAGAGATGTAAGAACTCCACAAACTGTAAGTGTTGAAAACTGCTTTACGTAGTTCTGGATTCTGCTCCTGCTGCTGCAATTCTAATAGTTCTTGGGACTTTTTTTTCAGAAGTTTCACAGAGAAGCAATTTATGTAATTTTTTCATGAGAGTCTGCAACTACAAACCACAGGAAACAATTTTTTTTTTTAATGCTAGCCTGGTAGATATTGTCGAATGCTTTGTTAGTGTGAAGAAAAAAAATTACTAATGAGGGATTAAGTTTACACTATGTTATTTTAAAGGCAAGTGTTTTTGAGAGACAAAATACTTGAAGTGTTGGTGTGACTTTTTAAAATATTAATGTCTGATACCTGTGGCTTAACAAAATAAGATGGCTCAGCAAAGAAAATTGTAGATAAGCTTCAGAGCTGAAATTAACGTAGTCTATATGTGTAGATCTAAAAATAGATAGGAAATTATGAAACATGGTCAGTGTTACTGTTATGCTGGTTATGGAACAAATAATACTGCTTGTCAGTAGCTTTGAGAGAATGTTTCTTAAACAAAGATGGCCCCTTTTTTTTGAAGTCTTGTCTGAAAGTGTATTAGGCTGTAAGTAAATAAGGTTAGTTGGAACAAATTCTGCTTTACCTTGGGGTTTTTTTTCCTTCTCCCAGCCAAACGGGTGCTCCTTAGCAACTGCAGTTAAACACTTTACCACACATCTTCAAGGAAACCTTTGGGTTTGGTCTTGATTTCCTATAGCAGGTGGTTTATCAGTGACCGCTGTCTGAAAATGGTGGTTAAAATAAATTTTCTTGCCTGTTTCTAAGTAAGAAAGCAGGTACAAATGGAGAAACAGTATGGAATTGGAAATGTCCCTTACGTCTGTTTCTTTGAGAATATGAAGGGAAATCTGTTGCAACAGATAAGTTTTTGTTGTCTTTTATTAAAAAGAGGGGGTAAGGGTGAGATTTCAGTTGCTAGGTGACTATTTATTTTTATGTTGTGCTACTGCCTGGTATCAGTGTGGTAAAAGTGAAACTGTAAATTGTTCCAATTGACTCTGTTTGCTTAATAGTTTTAGTGGGGTTGTAGTTTGCTGACATCACAGATACAATGCAATTATGGTGTTGGCTAACACTAGTTTTCCATAGACAAAACTTGAGTTCAGCACCACTTTTCAGCCTTTAGTACTCGGGTCCTCCTTAATCTATGAAATTATTTTTGTAGTTAAAAAAAAAGAGAAATTGCTAAACTAAGTTTGCATGGTGCTGCTATGGTTTTCTAGACCAAGAAATTTCCTTTTCTTTGAGTGCTGCCTCGTTACTTAAGTGCTAAAAGAGGTAATTGCATTCAAAATAAAAAGACAGCTACAAAGCTGTCATGGAATTAAGAAAATGTAGACGGATAGACTGGATAAGGCAGTGGTGTTTCTCTAACCTTTGAGGGGCTGGGAATCAAAGATTTTGTAATGCACACTGATTTTTTTTTTTTTAAGTTGCTTAGCACATTGGTTTTAGTCTTGCCAGCAAATGTTGGACTGCTGATAGAAATGCTTGACTTGTAATTCAGTTCACTGTTTAAAAGGGAGCTTCTAGGAGGTGACAAACTACTTTTTGTATTATGGTGTGTGTGTGTATACATATATATATGGAGGCAATTCAGAAACTGTTACCAAAATGCACCAGAGTGGGGCTGCTTTTTATTTACTTGCTCTGAATTTCTTTGAGTATTGAAATGATAGAGGAACATAAGGGGGGGAGGGAAATATTCCCTTTAAGGACTCCTCTGTGTACTAGGTTGAGACTGCTTTTACATTAAACTAATTGTGCAGCACAGTAAGAAATAACCAGCAAATACTTACCTGTAGTTCTATAGTGTTTTGCAATTCCTGACGTTGGTTAAAACGGTCACATGCACATTGGAAATTAAGTTTTTGTTTCCAGATACTGAACGATGAATTAAACTGGACAATTAAGGTAATAAATGTTCAGAAATGTATCAGATGTTGACTGTTCCAAGAACATTGCCAAAAAGCATGCTACGCAGATAAGTTTGAAGTATATAATAGGAGAAATAATGTGAATCCTCCAGATCTTAAGGACTTTATTGTTACCTTATTTATTGGAGTGTTAAGGCTTCATAACTTGGGGAAAAAAAATTACAAAAATTGAGCTATTTAAAAAATCCTAACTTAAAGATGTGTAAGTAGAAAAAATGCAGCAGCCTACTATGTTGAAAACACCTGCAGGTGCTCTAAATCACATATCAGTGGGGCTGCAGGTGAGTCCCTTCTATAGTCAAAAAACCTGTAATTGTATGAAGTCTTTGCTGCTTCCAAACAAAAATCTTTCTTAATGATTTAAATATGCTTTTTTGCTGTTCCATATCCAGCTTGTAAGCATGTATTTAAATGACTGAACATATATCCCTCTTATTTTGGATTAAAAACTTAATGAAAACAGAAACTGCTAGCTAAGCATGACAGCTTCTACTGTGGAAGCTGAATGTCCTGAGAAGTGATGTTACCTACAACATCCAGTCCTGGGAAGACTGTTTCTGTAGCCTTTGTGTAGAGGGACCAATTTGGTTCTAGTTGAAAAGACACTTTTAATGGTTTGTGGCTGGTCTATAATTGACTGCCCAGTAAAAGTATTTTTACCGTCATCAGCCTCCTAGTCCTCACTGTAATGGCCTGTATAGTTGAAATTGTGCAAATTAACTTCTCTGGTTCTGGATTAATAAAAGTACTAGATACTGTTAACAGAGTTTTCTTGTATTTTGTTTTAAAGTAATGGCTTCATGGACAATTTCATGGTAATAACTGTAGTTCTTCAAAATAAAGAAACATGTATGTAGTATCAGTCAGAATTCATGAAGTCAGTTATTTATTCACATTAGGGAACTTGTGATTTTAGTAGGACAGAAAAAATTAATTGTAACTTGTTCCCCTTCCTGAAGTGGAAGCACAGGAGAACATTCAGTACTCGCTGTTCTCATGAATGCATTATTTATTATGAAGATGCTTCTATCTAATGGTGTAGCTCAGACAACTGATTCATAGACCAACAGTAGGAAATAGGGAGATAAATGAAGACACTGGACCATTTTAAAGATTTTTAGCATGAACCTGGAACTCATTTGCAAGTTGAGTGACTCTAATAAGGCTTTTCATATACACAGAAATGTATGTGTTCATATCCTGAGCCATAGCAATTATTTACAAAGCATGTAAATGAACAGTCTACTTGCAGCTTTTC
Organism: Scolopax mira; assembly: GCA_004320125.1. NCBI lineage: Eukaryota > Metazoa > Chordata > Aves > Charadriiformes > Scolopacidae > Scolopax > Scolopax mira. The sequence goes on along the minus strand of BJBW01007019.1, from coordinate 39,386 downwards.
AGCAGTTCTAACCTTGTTATGATATAAGCTTGTATGAAATTAAGGATTTTTAAACATAGTTTTTAATGACACAGTATGAATGAATAAAATTACTTACTCTAAACAAATTCTTAACAGAAACACCCACTGTGCCTTATATTTTGAAATTTCTTTGTGTGGAGGCTTCAGCTGCTCTCTGACGATAAAGCATTTCTTCTGTCTTACTGTAGATTGTGTCTAAGAAACAAACATTCAAAGATGAGAACTTAGAGATGAAAAAATTCCTGAAATTTCTCGCTCCTAATTTAGGCCTTGATTCAAGGCAGCACAGAGTCATATGACTCTCATGCCAGCTTGTATCAGGTATTAATTCCATAGCCATACTCTGTGAGTGATGTATATGCCAGTAATGCTAATTACAACTAGCTAGGCTGCATTCCTTCCTTCAGAGCAGGAGATGAACTAGGCAACTTATGACCCGTTTCCATTTTAAATAGCTGCTATTTTCAGAGAAGTCTGCTTGGTTGAATTACTTTGAGGTCTTTTAGTATTAGGCAAGTATAGAACAGCAGTTCTCCTCATACAGAGACTTAAGTTTGGGCTCTTCAAAAATGTAATTTTACCCCCAAGCAATTAAAACAATCTTTTACACTATTAAATAACACTACTGTAATGAGTTCAAAGCTTGGGCTGATACAAAATGCTAATGAGCTTCTTACTTTAGTGTTAAATGATTTTTTTTAATTATTATTTTTAAGTCTGACAGTAAAAATGTTTCATTGGTGCATGGTCCCTGTCCTTGCAGCCAGACTATTCACTTGCACTCCCAGGCTTTTTGACAATTTTACCATGGGCAGTTGACAGCTACTAACAGAACTGTTAGTGAGGGCTTGGCCTCGGTATTGGGCATCTTGAGTACCATTTGAAGTAGCAACAGCAAATTTGCTTTTATAGTAGTTCTAACAGTAGCCTAGCCATCACCCCTGTTCTGCAAGGAGTAAATTGTAAAATAGTGAATGTTAGTGTACCAATACCTAGTTACCTAACTTAAAATAAAATTACAGCATTTGAATTTGCTCTATAGATCACTGTGTTCCCTGTGAGTCAATTTAAAATTTCTTGTCTGGTTGCAATTTTAAGTAAAGCGCAGCAGTTATTCTAGTATAACAGATGGTGTCCTGCTTTATTCCTAAAGCTTCCTCTTCACTTTTGCTTGTTAAAACACAACTTTGCTAATGGAATTTAGCACTGAGTGACTAGCTCAAGGCCACCTGCTCTATAAAATTCTCTCACCCCGCTTTTTTCCGTGGATCTTTTTCATTGAACATAAATTAATTTTCTGCACTGGTTGATTGTGATACGATGCCCCTTCTGCACAAACATTGAAGGGTTTGGGGCTTTTAAGTGACAGACCAGTAATTGATGCAGTGTCCCACTTAGGCTGCCGTACAGACTGCAGTCTGGGGAAGAGACCCCTTTTAAACACATGGTGATTTTCAGTGGGTATTTTTACTATGAGTATTTACGTTTCACCTATTTGGCATTGTCCTCCTGCTTTCGTACGTGAAACTTGATGTTGGTGGATTTTAACACTTTCTAGGTACTTGTGTGTAAAATTTTCTGATCACAACTCTTCCCTTTTTAATGATTTTTTTTTTTTTTTTTTAAATCTTTGCAGGTCTAGGAAATCAGGAGGATCTACTCCCATAACAATGGCAGCAAAATCATCACTCCTCAAAGTAATCCTGCTCGGAGATGGTGGCGTTGGGAAGAGTTCCATTATGAACAGATATGTCACCAATAAGTTTGATGCACAGCTGTTTCATACGATAGGTGTGGAATTCTTAAATAAAGAGCTGGAAGTTGATGGACACTTTGTTACAATGCAGATCTGGGACACAGCAGGTCAGGAACGTTTTAGGAGCTTGCGGACTCCTTTCTATCGAGGTTCTGACTGTTGCCTGCTAACCTTCAGCGTGGATGACTCTCAAAGCTTCCAAAACTTAAGCAACTGGAAGAAAGAATTTATCTATTATGCAGACGTCAAGGAGCCTGAAAGTTTTCCCTTTGTGATACTGGGTAACAAAGTTGATATTGATGAAAGGCAAGTGTCTACAGAAGAAGCCCAAGACTGGTGCAGGAATAATGGCAACCATCCCTATTTTGAAACCAGTGCAAAAGATGCCACTAATGTTGCAGCTGCCTTTGAAGAAGCTGTTAGAAGAGTTCTAGACTCTGAAGACAGATCGGATCACTTTATTCAAACAGATACAGTAAACCTTAATCGGAAACCAAAAACCAGTTCATCTTGTTGTTGACTTAAAATATTTTTTTCTTTTTTTGGCCAAATTACTTTTGACTAGCTTGCTCTATAAGAGGATGGGGAAGGTGTAGTAAATAAAATAACAAATGGTTTTCACTCTAATACTAAAATTGTAATATTCTGCTGCTTTCTTGGGGGAGCAAAAGAAAAATTTCCATTTATGAGTGACCCATTATTGAATTGATGACGCTTTCTGTTTAGGAAGGTGTCAAATAAAAACATTAATATAAGAATGTAATTGCCAACTTTATTCAAATGATAAGTACTTTATATATAATTAAAACTTGAAAGTTCTAGAAGCACTACTTTGGAGAAACTGTTCTGGAATTCAGGCACAAAAATACTTTTCTATGTGTATATTTTTATGAAATCTGCATTCCATTTTTGTTTCACTAGAAGTCAGTTTCTTAACAATGCTAGATATTAAACTTAAGTCTCACTACATTCCTTTTGCTGTGAGTGGTACTTCATCTCTAATGTGTTTATTATAACTTAACATAAATTACCTTCAGGTCCTCTCTAATCGCCTAATGTTGCTATAATTTGTGTAGGTTTTAAAGTAGGAAATAAATTTCCTACATATTTGATGTCCATTTTCCTTTCATTCACTGTTCTAATGCTCTAATGGTTTTTCCAGCAGTTTAATGCAAGATACTGATGATTTTTTTAAGTTACTACATGTCTTTGCCTTAAGTCCCATTCTAGCATGTTTCTGATCAGTAAGGTAAAAAAAAGCTGAGTAACTGAAGTATAACCATTTTTAGTTATGAAAGAGATATGCTTTATTCAGTCAGCTTTAATAGCACTTGAAGGGATCCACATTATGACAAATGTGTGAAAGAACCTATAGTATGCAGCCTTAAAGTTCCAAACTTCTTGTTCCTGTTAACCTATGAGCTATGAATGTGTTTACCAGTAATCTCTGCACTGTGAAACTAAGGATTGGCAATATGTAGAGAACTCAGGAAACCTTTGACTTACAGTAGATAGCGACAGCTTTCAGCCCTAATACCAGTAAATAACCACAGCTAGTGTTTGAGCTGAATTTGATCCTTATTTAATTTGCCATTTTAGGATATGGACTTACACATTTAAGACAATGTCTTTTATATTACTGTACTGATCAACAGAAGCAAATTCTGTATCTATAGGACAGTCTTTCTGCAGTAACGCAGATCAAACCACGGAAGGTATATTTGAGGCTCTCCATTCTAGTTAAATGGTAGAATACTTGAGAAGTTGTCTCGGAGTACCTGCTGTCCTTGGAATAGCAAACTTGATAATGGGCTGTTGCTTCATTGTGTAATCTGACTGCTAAGAGGCATGCACATCCGCACGTTGTGGGCTTCAAAAGGAAGCCTGAGGCGTATAGCACAGGCCATGTTACCTGCTAAACTACACAGATTCTGCTTTCTGTAGTGACTTTTTTGTTCCAAGAGAAAAGCCTTTCTTGAGAGTACCATAACAGGAAGAGTTTTCTCTTATCTGTTCACTCTGTAACAGGTGTAATTATTTGGAAGTAAAGCTTGCAAAACAAACCCTTCTTGTCGCTCTTTATACACTTTTCTGAATGTATTGTATTCTTGCTTGAACCTGTCAGGATGACTTTACTCCACAGATCTGCTTCTTCTGCTTAAAAGTGGCATGTTCTTACCTTTTGTATGTTCCTAAGTCTGATTAATTCTTACAGTCCTGCACGTACAGCAACCAAACTGTTTTAAGCTTCAGTCACCAACAGCTACATATAAGTTGAGCTGCTACTTCTGCTTAATTTCTAGTCAATGAGTGATCAGATCTGTGAAGAAAGTCTTTGCTAAATTACTCATAAGCTGAGAGAACGAAAAGCTTAAAAATGAAGACTACTTGTGTTGGGGGCTACCAAGCTAGTGATGTGAAATTGTTGTAAAACTACTGCATTACTACTTAAGCTTCCTTTAATGTTCATTTTAGCAGAGGTTAAGATTGAAACAAAACAGGAAATGAAGTTATCGACTAGAGTTCTCTAGATAAGATTCAAGTAAGTTTGCTAAAAGGGAACAATTAAGAGCGACCATTGTGGTCATCTTGTGCCTAAGCACCTTTCTATGTTTTCCTATCCCCTTTCCATCACTGTTACCAAGCTTTCATCTGAGAAATAGGTTTAATAAAGGTAAATAAAGCCTAATACAATAGAAGAGTATTACTTGTGCCCTGGGAGCTGCTGTAGCATGACTGTAATGACAGGAAGAGGCTAGTAGAGATAAAGGTTTACATGCTATAGTAAATAAGACAGTATAGGAGTTGAGGTTGGGGTTTGGTCTCAAAAGGAGACTAGCAGGTACTTGAAAGAAACAAAAGTGCTATGCAAGCAGGTGTAGATGATAGTCACGGGAAAAAAAAAAAAAAAAAAACAACTTAGTAACATGGCATTTAACTTTGTTAAAACTTAGTATCTATCATTTGCTACGGAGGTAAGGTAAGCACTTGTGGCTTATGTTTCAATTCACCGATTCATTTCAAGTACTAATTGTACCTCAAGTATCAGGGGCTCCTGTTAGTGATAATTAAGTTCTGTAGAGGGACAGAGCATACTCTGTAGTATATACATAAAGTTCCAGATGTCCTTTAAAACGAGGAGCAAAAAATACTGTTGTGGCAAGTCTGTGTGACTGATGAAAGCTAAACTTATTAGAAGAGATGGGTTTAAGTTGCATTTTCGGCCTAGGATTATTATGTCTGGTTCACGTTCTTAGCTTGTGCTGGTGTTCTTGCACTTCGTTTTTGTACTGAGGTAATTCCAGTCCCTTTAACTTACATTTTTCTTGCCTTTATGGTCTAGTACAGGTTATATGCTGTTTTTTCATGCTGCAACAGATTTAATTTGAATTCTTAGTCCTAAGCCTCTGAGATGTGGCATAAACACAATGCAAAGGAGGTCTCCCGTCTGCTGGTACGTGCTAGAGCTGCTGCTTCCACACCTGGGGCAGGCTCAGGCCTACACGAGGTGGTCACAAGGCAACTCTCACCTCCCACTTCCAGAGAGCAGTTTTTCAGCCTATTGAAAACAGTCACAAAGCAAAGCTTACACAAGCATCCCTCTGGTACACGGGGAAAGGGCTGCTGCCTTGACGAGGGCATGGGACAATGTTCCTCACTGCAAGCTCTATAATTATTTGTGTGATGAGGTGGGATATAATTGTCCTCTTCCTGTGTCCGCTAACTGGCTCTTTTCATGAAGTCTGGAGGGATCCATGAGAGTGCATTTCCCATATACAATTCGTATATTCAGAAGAAAAAGGGGAAGACATATGGGGGCCTAAGAACAGGCACCGTTTAGCTAACTGCCTTCAGACATCAGGGATGAGATAAAATGCTTTCATTTTACGTAACTTTCTACTGTGTGCTGGCAGAAAAGAATACAATTATCAACTCCCCCTCCCCCCAGTTTCTAAAAGTGGGGGAAACTCTTACCACTAATCCTTCATCTTTGCCAAAACTCTTCTTACTGCCCATATGTGATTATTTAACATAAAAATTTCCTCAGATAATCTTAATTGCTAGTATTTTTCCAGCCATTGTGCTACTGGGGAGGAGGCAGAAAACAGCAAAACAGCTCCAGCTTCATGGTTTCTTACCATGTGCATGAGAACATTTACCTCAAGTGTTTCTGTTACTTTCATGTATATGGCAAAAAAAAAATAATCAGGTATTTACGTAACATGACATGACATCAAAATTCTGTACAATGCAGCTTTTCTGAAATAATACTACAAAGACAATTGTTCTCATCTTCACTTGCCACCCCAGCAATAAAGGTAGCCTTACTGTGATCATCTACGTTTCTCCTAAATCATTCCAAGTATACTCAACAGGCATCAGTACTGCATCATTACACATTTTATTTCAAGTCAATATTGCAACCTTTATATTGTATTCTTTTTCTCATAGAATATTTTACAGAGACAGTTTAGCAGTAAAGTGTAAATTACAAAGATATAATGACTGACATTTAAAGCACATATATACATGGTCCCTGTTTTATATACAGACTGTGCAATATGTACCTCATAGAACAGCAAGCTTCTTCCTTTGGAAATTACTTTTCAGACATTTAAAAAAAAAAAAAAAAGCCCAAGAAGCAGCCTTATTCATACTTGCTGGAAAAGGAGAAAAACTAGTAAAAAGACTGTGAAACCAACCAAAATACTAGGTACATATATACCAGATGACCCATTTAAAAATTTCTATTTTGGAATGACGGTAAGTTTTGAAAAAGGGTATCTAACCACATTTTACAATAGAATAGTAGCCAGACAGGCCAAATAATGCATTTCTAAAGCCTCAACAAAAAAATAGTTTCATGGTTCAAAGATCCTAGTCTAAATATATTTTCAAAAAGAAAATTTCAGTACTTGCACTGATAATGGAAAGAAGTAGATTTAAACATGTTAATAATGTACTATCTTTTTTTCGCCATGCATTAATTAGAATCAAAGTCAGGGCAGACATAGATGTTCTTGTCTACTTTATTCATTCATTTAATTGATGTAACACTGCAGCTAAACATGTATTGCACTAAACATCTGGAAAATTTGCAATTTTAAAGTTTAAAACTTGAAGTTTGTTTTTTTTTTCAAAACTTCTGAAATACCGAAGCTTTGCTTTGCTGATATATCCTCTTTTATTTTGCACTTTATAGTACATGCATTACATGTTATAGCATTAATATAGACCTGATTTAATACCACAAAGAGTAAAGTTAATCTGGTTATCTGCAAAGATCTCTAACAAAGGGCTGCAAGTGAAAAAGTTTGTAACAAAATCAACGCCTCAGGCCAAACAATCAGGAATTCAGAGTTGCTTGTACTTAAATCACATGACTGGAAATGGCTTTTGTCTGTGATTTCCTCCCACCCTGTAGGAGAGGCTTCTATTTTGCATAGGCATTGACACCCGCATTTCTCAGCTTGTACTTATTCGGCCTCTGACATTTTTAAACACATAAAAGGAAACTTCTTAAGATACACTTTTAAACTTAAAGAAGCTTGGCTGTTCTTATCCTATTTTTAGGAAGAAAAAAACCCCAATACTTCTTCAGCTTCCAATTTGCCAGTCTTCAGAAAGGTGGATATCAAACATGCTGAGGACTAACCAGAAGAACTAGAGTTCAAATAATCAGGGAAGTGTGGAAAAAGCGCTCGCTCAGAAAAGTTGTTTATTCAGCTTAAAAGGTGTTTCTTCCCAAGGAACTGTACTTTCCTTTCAAAGGCGCTGGATCGAATGGGAGAATTGAGTTCATAAAATGGATTCATCGCAAACTGAGGAAAGAAGAAAAACTCATCAATAAGCACAATACCCAGCACTGGAAAAAATACTACTTCAAATGGCAACTACTATTTGCTGTCAGCCTCTTTAGTATCACTTCAGTGCACAGAGCTCCTAAACAGTCAGTTGCTTTCCAGGCCCTCACATTCTCCCCAGGTATGTGCACAGCCATCCCTTGGTACCAGCTCCTCACAACAAACCCATCCTGACACTGGTGGAAATTTCTGCTTTGGAAGCCGGCATCATTTGATTCCTGGTGGGAGGCCTGCGTGGCCGATCTCCCAGTCGGTGCCTGTGCTTGCCCCATCTAGTGGAAGTACCACCAGGCCGCCAGAACAGGGGCTACTTGTTCTGAGAGCAAAGCTCCCTGCCCAGGTGCTGCTGAACGGTCTTTGGCTTTCATTGTCACCATTAATGACACAATAATGCCCCAAAATCATTGGACTAAAATGAAAATATATTCTGAAAGAGTGCAGTTAGTAACAATTTGGAAAAATCTGTTCTGTTAATGGCAAATACAGCCTTTATGTCACACGGTATCAATGCTGGCTAAGGTGAACTGCATGGGTACTTCTCTGCTTACACAGAGTTTTCTCCCACTTAAGGACATACTTAAAAGTACTGCAGTGAGACCAAAAGAAGCAGGTTCTTACCTTTATATACAAGTCATATACATCATTAAAGAAGTTCTTGATTCCATCTTCTTGCCTCACATCATGAAGCATTATAAATCTCATATGTAAAGCAATTAAGGAAAATTTAACTTTTACAAAGGAGAGAGACATTTCCCATATCCTGAGATGAGCACTTACATGTAATTCTACATATACTTAAAACATCTAACTCTACATGAAATACCAGTGACTATAGGAGGAAACAATCATAGTAGTAACTGGGAACAGTAAAATTTAGAAAACATTCCCCTATTTGAAAATAAAACCAATCACCTCTCCATTCAAGGTTATTCTTTCTAAAGCTAGACAATTCTGAATGTGGATGGTGCTCTCAGCATCTTTGCCATATGCCCCTGAAGTTAAAGTGACATTCAATGTCACTTCCTATGTGTAATGAATGTTTCATAACAAACACTGCTAGGACCATCTGTATGTAAGTTAAAGACTTCACACCACATTTTCAAGATGGGTGTGACTGACACCAAGCGTGTTTATCCCTGCTTCTCCTCTCTAGCCCAATCAAAGGGATGGGAAAAGAGAATCCTATATTATTCCCCTCTCATTCCTCTTTCTTCTGTCCATGTGAACTCCACATTTTCTTAGCCTATTTCACCTCCTCCAAAAGGAAAAATCCATCTTTCCAATTGGTCCCAGTTTCCAACACCTGCTGTACCTCCCAACTTGCTTCATTCTGAAGCTGGTGTCTCTAACAACAAGAGCGGTGAATAACCAGATACATCTGTTCCAAACTCATTTCATCTAACTTAGCCCTTTCTAAGGAAAAAGGCTTTTCTATATAAATACAAGGAAAGAGAAGAGGGAAGGATATGTCCAGCTGTGACAAAAGCAGAAACAAACCATTCATTAAACTTGTCCACAGTCTTCAGGTACATGTTGTTAGAAAGCCACATGTTCTCATCCACTAGGTCAAGAGCAGCATGGGCAATGAATTGGTTGAGATGGCGATGATCATCCTAATGTATTTCCAGAAGACAGAGGATTAGTAATTCAGGGAAAGGAGTGAAATATAAACAATATAAACAATAATTTGCTCGAGCTGCTATTATGTGAAGTTATATGTACCCCTTCCTTTCTGCCACCTCCGTGCCCGTGGTTAAATGAAAGTAGTATATATTGTTGCCAATGCTTGGTGTCAAGGGAGAAAAAAGGTCATAATAAGAACATCATCACAAAAACAGTCTTGAGAGCAGCAAAACTCATAAAGCCTATATTAATAGCTCAGAAGTGAATTCAAGCATTAGTTCTTTTGTTTACAAATGGGTAGTCTTGACTGCAAACTTACTCCACTTATCCTGATAAAAATCTTTTCCTCTGCTTCCAGTCACCCGTTTTTGTGAAATTTACAGAAATTTAGCAAATTTGGCAGAAACTGAACAATAGGCTATAATGGGTAAAAGTTAGGGAACAGATGGGGAAAGCAGAGAGATACAGAGGACAGATATACCGGTAACATTATCATCTAAAGATTCTGTTCTTTCAGGCTATTTACCTAGAAATAAATGATTGTTTTATTTTGCTTTTCTTTTTCCTAAGTGCAGAAAAACATCCTGCAACAGGTATTAAATATATGCTTGCAGATGTAAATTTCACCTCTTCCTATAATAAACATGAATGGCCTTCACAGGGTGATCACAGTGTTTGGCCCTAACACTAGAGGAGTTGTGTGGAGACAGCCATACACTTATTAATAGTTAGAACACTGGAGGACATCTGCCAAGAAGAAACCTGGGACAAAACCATACTGTAAGCTTCTATTTGACTGGAAACATAAGCATCTTGCAATGTTTCTCAAAAAATAGGGATGTTACTAATGCTGCTCTCACACCTCTCAGCGCACCATGTTTTTCCCCCAGATCAAGTTCAGCTCAGGGCATTAATAGCCTTGCCAGTTCCATTAAACCCTACCGAGGATGAGGTGAAGTGCAAGGGGCAAAGGCTTGTGCTGATTTACCACATATGTAATGCAAACCACTTCAGGCAGCTGTGCACCTGCACTGAATTCACTCTTAAATGGCACGTCTCAGAAACAGAAGTGATAGTTGCCAAAACATGTAACTAAATACTAGTTCTCCTTCAGTGCACATCAAGTTTAGGTTGTCTCTTAAGAGAAGATTTAGTACTTCAGCCTCAGTCAGACAGGAAATTTACATGAGCCAAGTTATTTCCATTTGCAGAAAATTAATTTTTCCACTCCCTATCTGACACATCCCCACACTCACTGAGGCTAGCCTGACTAGCCTTATTTGCATTTTTTATGGGACACTAGATCAAAATACAAATGACACCATGCACTTCAAATCAGGGACAGCATATACTTACATTTTTGGACACATTCACAGATGCATGCACTTCTATTCCAAAGTTTATTTTTCCTTTGGTCAAATATCTACATATAACTTGCACTTTTCCCACTGGAAACTCTACTTATTGAGTAGCCTTACATTTCTCACATTTTCAAACCTGTATTTATCAATACAAGTTTTTAAGCCTCTCTTACTTAAAGAAAGTATGACTACTGAAAGTCATTACAAAAATAAGATTTCTTTACAGCATAAAAAATAAAGGACTGAGTAGAGCTTCCAAATTTATGTTCCATTACCTAATGACTGTTTACAGATGCCTTAAAATAGAGAATGATAAGAAGTAATGTTAAATAATGAACAGCTATTACAAAAACTCTACACACTAAGAGGAATGACCAAACCACAACTAGCATATGTATTCTTCACCATACAGCATCAAATATTTAAGGAAACAATGTTTGATGAAGAACTAGCATGATCTGGCAAGGAATTTAAGAGACTCCAGAGTTCTACCCTCTATGACAAAGTTTCAGTAAAAGACCCAAGAAAACAGTAGCTACTAATAACGCTTTTAACAACACGCTGGTCACACTTCTAATACATTGTAAAATTATAAAAGAAAATGCACCATAATTACATCATAGGAGTATCACAGGGGAAAAAAACACACCTTGGACTCTACTTTTCCAGGTGGCAGAAATTCCATTTCAAATATAGGATTATCATGGTGACCAACTATCACAAAGTAGAAACTTCCAGACATTCTTCAATATAGTCCTCCTTACAAAAAAAAAAAAAAAAGTCACACACTTTACAAATGAGTCTATATATAAACTCTTAATTCATTTGAAAATGCTCCTAAAAATCAGTCAACATAATTCCTATTCATATTTACCATAGGATAAAGAGAGGGTAATATTTTCTTATGTATGCACTATGCATTTATACTTAAACGGGGGGAAAAACACGCTTAGAAAGTGGAACATCTCCTGGAAATTAATCCAATTACTCCTAAAAACTCTGACTCCGCAACTGACAGATGACTTAACCCTTAACATCTCTCCCAGTAACCCGGACGGTAACCGTACCGGGAAGTAACGCGATATACCTGTATTTGAGGTATCTCCCCCTCCGTCTCTCCCCGTGGGCCCCACAGACAGGTAGCAGGTGGGTGGAAGGAAGGAAGGGTGGGCACCGTTCTCCTTCACACACAGCAGGCCTGAGACATTCCCATGTCCCACTCCCATCCCCGGGGGCCTACAGTTTATCGAAGGGGGTGGGGGGACAGAAGGAATGAACGCCCTCACCGCGGCCCAAGGCCCTGAGGGCTCCGGGCAGCTCCCGGAGTCGCCGCCTCCAGGGGAAGGGGCAGAATCCGCGGGGGCCACCTGCGGGACAGGGGGGAGAGAGAGACTGGGGGGGTGGGGGTGTCTATGCCCTCAGGGTCCCGCCCCGGGCCCGCCGCCTACCCTGCAGCGCGAGCTTTCCAACGGCTACCAACGGCCGCCCGGAAGCGCTCCTCTCCGTCCCGCCCCAGCATCCGGCGCCCTCGTGACGCCTCAGCCGCCGCCGGAGCCGGCGCTCTTCAGCTGCATTTCCCCAGACCCGCTCGCGTTTCCCGGGACTGGCGGGGCGGGCTGGGCTGGGCTGCCGGTCCCAGGGAACACCCGTCGCCGCTCAGGCAGGAAAAGGAGGGTCGAGGCGCAGGCTGGGGCTGTCCGTCCTCCCTGTGGGTAGTGGGGGGCTTCCCCAGGAAAGGCTGGGTCTGACTCACGGGGGAGGCTGGGGCCGGGGATCGAGCTGGGAGTCAATAACGTCTTTTTATTTTTATTTCTCTTTTCTCTGGCGTTGTAGGGCAGAATGGCTTCGGTTGAAAGGGAGACACTGTCCCAAGACGAACTCCGGAAAAGGCTCTATCAGACTTTTAAGAACCGAGGTGTACTGGACACACTGAAGGTGTGCTTTATTTGCAGCAGGTGCTACCTGTGGTTCCCCGTACTACTTAACATTGAAAGCACTGAAAGTCATGCCAAGTAACAGTGCTTCCCGCTCCCCAGCTGTATTATTTTTGTCACAGCCTAATTTGTATTCAGCTTTTTTTTTTTTTTTTTTTTTTTGGCCAGATACAAGGTTTTTCCTCAACTGAGGTGCTTTTTGTTTTGGATCTGTCTGAGAGTCTTTTTTCAGGAAGGTTAAAGGCCTATATCAGGTCTTAGAAAATTTCCATGCTTGAGAAAAAACAAGTGGGAAAGGGGGGAATAAATAAGGATACAGGATTGGAAAAGATCTCTTATCACCTGTTCTTAGGTCTATAACCTACTATAAGTAAGCACGCTCTATGATTTATCTTCATAAAATATTCCAGTTCAGTTTTAAAGCTGTTTGAGCTGTTCTCTCCTGTTCATGGAGGATAATGTTTTAGAATATAGTTATGTTCAAGAGTGAAACTTTGTTCCAACTGGTAGCCTAGGTTTATTTATAGTTGCGCTGGCCTTTTGTGCTGAAAGTATCTTTCAGTTTAGGTAGCTCTTGCTCTTCTTGGTGAATTTATAGGCCACAATGGTACATTTTCTTCAGTACTTCATTCTGTTCTACAATGCTAAGCAAGTCAAGGTACAGTAGTCCTATTGCTCACTTTGCAATACTCCTCTGCGGCACTTTGAAGTCTGTTTTTTTTTAAAGTCTGTTTTTTTTTAAAGGAAGTAGATCATGATTGTGAGCTTTCCAGAAGAATTTTAGAATGGTATTAATTCTTCCCTATTTCTGGGAAAGTCTGTGGAAGGCTGCATATATCTAGTTTTGAGGCATGTTACATTTGTAGCACTAATAATTGATTGGTACAGCCATATCTTTCTTTTCCCAAATAATATATATCCCTTGTGTTATAGCAGAAATTTTTATTGGCCCTTAAATGCTGAAATGTTGTATTTCATGCAGTTTCAGTTTTGCTAGTCTTTAAACATCATCTGATTGGATTTTTTTATGATGTCTTGATCTTTCTGTACTTCTATACACATCTTCCTGTCACCGGCAAATTTTTTTAGCTCCTGCTTTTTATGTCAAATTCATTAAAGTTAAAAAAAATAATAATCAAGATCTATATTTTAAGGATACCATTGATAATCTTATGGCCAAGAATTCCTTGCTTGGGACAACTTGTTTGTCCCTTGGTGATTTCCACACCAAGCTTGCAGTGCTTGAGCCCTCTCTTGTTGTCTTTGACTTAACTAATAGTCTGTCAGGTGGCACGCTATTTAAGTCTGCTTTCCTGCTTCCTCTTCCTTATCTACATTATACATCGTATTAAAGATCTTGTAGCTTTTCCAAGCTGAAGAATCAATACAGTTGTATTTCATATGGATTCTTACAAATTTCTTATGGTTTCTTGTGGATTACATCTTCTAATCAGAATACTCTCCCCTTTCTCATGGTCTTACCTGACTGTATCTGTTGATAAGAGGCAAAGCAGATCTGGTATGATGAATACCAGCATATTAGAACCAATTTCTGCCTTCCGTTCCTGTAGTAGGGACAGGGATTTAGCCCTGGTTTTTCCACCTGCGCTTTATCACGAGATGTGTAAGAGGTTGTTGGTCTCAGCTGTTTTTGAGACGGCATAATCTGTCAAAGTTGGTTGAAACTAGACAAGTTCAGATATTAATAAGGAAAACAAATTTTTCAGTTGTCTTCATTTCTATTGTCAAACTACTTTCTGTAGAAAGCCATGATAAAATATCAGTCTAGTCTGATGATCTAGCTTTGTTAAGTTTTGTTAAGTATTTAGTCTCAGCTTTGATAACATGCTACTTCTTTAATTAGCGTTGCCACTCTTGCAACCTGTTGTTGAAAGCTTAAAACACTCCCATTGTGATCTTTCAGTACACCATGAACAATTTGTATAATTATATAATGAAAATTGTTATTTCTTCCTTTTACAGGAGAGACTCTCTGATTTTTAGGTTTTTTTTTCTATTGTAACTCATAGAATGCAAATAAAAAATACAGTTTAATTATTATTAGTGCCTGTAGGCTTTTTTGAATGTACTCTTCTGCTTCCCTACAAAATAATTGATACCAAAGACACTGCATTTCCTGTTTATTTTCCCATCTGCTTTTGTGATGGCATTGGCAGCTTCTTGGTATCAGAGAGATCTTGAGACTCAGAGGGGTACTAGTGAATTTTCCAAGTATACATAAAATTAAAGCCAATTCAGGCAGTCTTTATTTAAGCCAAAGAGAAGGAGAACAGGAAAACAGTGATCTAAAAATGAAGCTGGGGTTACTAGAGTGGAGTTTATGAGTTGTTGACTGAAAACAGTACTTCTTCTCAGTCCTACATTTGCTATATCTTGAGGGAAAGTCAAAGATCTCTGTAGACACCATTAGAGTGTTTTGAAGAAACGCAGTGACCCAAGGACTTTTCTATATTTTGCCAAAGTTTGTCTGCCCATTTCAGTTATGTAGGTTGTAATATAGCATGTACAAGTAAAACAAGAGTTCCCACGAGTTTTGAAAAATAAAAACTCTCATTGAATAACATGTAAACTGAGAATATAATGTCTTCTCTGTATCAGACGCAGCTCCGAAACCAGCTAATCCATGAACTAATGCACCCAATTTTAAGTGGAGAACTTCAGCCACAGGCTGTCCCAAGTGATGACAGTTCACTTTTGATCACAGCTTCCAACAGTTTGGTGGCAGATCATCTACAGAGATGTGGCTATGAGTATTCCCTTTCTGTTTTCTTTCCAGAAAGTGGATTAGAGAAGAAGAAGGTAAGTTCAGTAATTTACCCCTTCTGAGACTTCTAAGAACTTTGCTTTCTAGGGGTTGTCATGTTCCAACAGAATTGAAACAAGTCCCCTTTTGTGTTGGTGCTATTTTCATGAATATTTAAATTGGCAATAAGCTAATGATGCTGTTCTGGAAAGATGTCACACAAGCCTCTTAACCTCCCACTGGCTTCACCCATAGCCACAGTCTGGTGTGACCATTTGTGAGGCTGAGTGGCAGAGCTCTTGGGGAACTGATCCTGATTAAAGCTCATCTCTTGTTTGGCTGTTCAGTTCTCTGAAAATGGCTGGGTTCATGGTCAGTTTAAGCTGTTCTGACTACAAGCTGTGGCTGAAAAAGGCAGACGTTGCCCTCTCTTTGTTTCTCCTCTATGAATATCTGTTAGGGTGAAGTTATTTCTAACTGAAAATTATTTTTTTTACCTGGTGAGTAGTTGTCGTTTCGGTTGGTGAGCTTGTCTGATTTGTATGATACATCAAGGAAAGTAGCAAGACCAGGATGGGAAGGAAACAAAACTATCTCTTTTCACAGCTTCAGTTGATCATGAAACTCTGCTGGCTGCCACATATCCTAGGTAGGGGAGATAAATAAATGTAGTACTAGAACAGCAGGCCTCTGAAAATGGCCTTACAAGGTGCTAAATAGATCTTTCTAGAATGGAAAGCATTACTACAATGGTAAATTAGTGTCTATTATATACTTGAAATTATTTAAAATTAATTAACCTTTTCAAACTTTTTCCCTCCCCCAAAGCTGTGGACTATGCAAGATCTTCTTCAATTAATGAGGATAAATCCAAAATCCAGTCTTTACAAATCGCTGGTAAAGTTACTTAGATTTTGGAAATAAGATTAAATTACAGTTGTGATGAAATAAACTGGCTAAAACATCTTTTATTTCTTACAGGCTTCAGGAACTCAGAAGGAAAATAAAGGTATGAGAAGTTTATACATGATGCAGACAAGGATAATTGTGTCAGCTTCATTTTTATTAAGATGCAAGCAATAGAAAAATTTCTTGAGTGTATGTTGATATGGAATAATATGGATTCAGTCAGATTTTTTGCAGTATGACAGGATGATGAATATTATATTTCAGGATTATCCAACTCCTATTTGCAGTGTGGATTAAGTGTTAATGTTCACCTACGAAATAAATTACTTGAACTTTAGAACTATGAAAAAAATCTGTAATCAGATATTAAATATAATGCTCTTTGGAAGCTTTTCACACTAACTTTGGCAAACTCAGAATTTGGTTTTTGTTTATAACTGACTGTACTAGCTTGCATAATGTACTTCAAAAACTACCTAACGATGTAATTGACTTTCCATTGTTGTATATAAGAGATAACTCTTATGTCTGCATGATGAAACCTAGCCATATTGTACAGCCTAAAGTAGCTTTATCTTCAGAATTCTGTTGCCTAATGATCTCATAATTATAGTAGTAATAATCTGGTCTCTCAAATGACCTTGGAAGTCAAAGAGACATGGATGAAAGGAAAAGTTGGAAAGTAACAATGTTTCCAGAATGAGATGGAGTGACTATGCTTATAATAAAATCTTAATAGTTTACCAGTGTTGATTTTTACTTAAATACTTGGTTCTTTCTGTAAATCAAATAGGTTTTCTTGCACAATGAAAACAACTTTATAAATGAAAGGCCCAAATTCAGTTCTGGTATGAAACCAGAACTAACTAATGTATTGGATCTTGATAGGTTTTCTTATGCGGATTTTAATTGGACTTACTGAGCATCATCTAAGTAAGGAAACTCATGACACAGAAACTCAGACAACCTCTGTGTCTCCTTACAGAGAATCTCTTGGTAAGTGCAACCTCTGCAAGCAAGTCTCCCCAGCTATTTTCTTCATGGTAAAGGGGTTGGATTTATTATAAATTGTATGAATTCATCATTCATCATTTACTCAAATGCAGACTAAAGTAATAATAAATACAAGTCATACATATTACTGGTACATTGATTTTTCTAACTGTCTTAAAATAAGGAAAAATTCCTATTACAATATGTTTGGGTTTTTAATTTCTCATTTTCTTAGGCATTTAGGTAAGTGCTAATATGTCTTAGATGTTCTGTAAAACGTAAGTGTGAATGCATGCCTTGCTTCTGTTTCTATGATTGTGTTTCAGTGAAAGTTAGGCATAGATTGGGAGTTCTTGAATTTTAATATGCATACTATTAATAATACAAAACCCCTAAGGGTTGCATGTGAAAAAATATTCTTGTCCATCCATGTTAAAGAGGAGAATTGACTATCAGCACCAGAAATGGTGCCTAAACAGCTAGGTACCTCCTCCCAAGTATATGTTGTGATAAGTGGCATTTCTCTACTGCCTCTGGTTTTGTACCACACAAATCTTTCCATGATAGTGCTATTTGGGTAAACTAAGGAACTTCCTACACAGAGATGTGTTCCTGCTGCCTTTGGTAGGATAACTGTGGTTACTGTTGTTAAATTATGATGGATATGTTTCTCCTTTTATAGCTGAGAAGCTTCAGCTGATTGATGAACAGTTTGCAGACTCTTATCCCCAGCATCAGAAATACGAATCTTTAGAAGTAAAACTGCATGAATATAGAAAAGAAATAGAGAAGCAGCTTCAAGCAGAAATGTGTCAAAAGGTATAATTGAATTTGAGGAAGACATTTAATAAGGTTTAATAATTAAGGTAAAGAAAAGATCTAGTAGTTAGAACAAACACAAAAGCCTAGGTTAATCCAATGTAAATTTTTAATTTGATGATACAGCATGTGTATATTTTCAATTCCCTTTTTTGTTAAACACGCATAGATATTAGGGCATTTATTCTGATGTTCATTTGTAATACAACTTTCTCATATTTTGATTGTCTTAACTTGGTATATATTATTTCGTCTTTGATTACTTTGTTTTATAGAGAAATGTTTGCTTTGCTTAATCATACTATTCATTTTCCTTCTCAGTTAAGATTTCGAAGCTTGAGTTTCAGTTTAATGCACAGCAACTGAGAGGTGTGAATTGCTGCTTTGTAGCTTGACAGATAGTTGAGTTCATTTTTAATACTGATGAGAATTTGCATACTATTTCAAAAGATTATACAGAAACACTAAAACCATAACAGACAATGTTATGAATTATTTTTGGTGTTTTTTCAGAATAAAACTAGATTTTTTTGGTCACATAATCCATTGATAATTCTAATGTCTGAAAAATGGAGCAGAGGGAATATAATGAAGTTCATTTAAATGTGGGAGGGTCTTGCCATAAATTTCTGTCAAGATCAAGTTTATTTGGATAGAAAAATGTAAAATAACTGTAGTTCATTTAAATCTGTTTTTTTCCCATTATTTTATCTCAAAATCAATAGATGATCTTGATATAAAAAATGATAATCTGACACTCCGTTAGAATTCTTAGGCACACTTTTATAAGTCCTTATTTGCAAATGAACTGTTTTAGTCCTATTTATTCAGCTAAATAAGTAGAAGGACGGAGAGTTAAAACCACCAATGTATTTTTACCTTCATTTGTCATTTAGTCTTTATTCCCCAACAGGCACTGTCTTTTTATGTAAAGACATATGTTTATGCCTTTACATGTATGTAAAATATGTTTATTTGTGTTGTTAAGTTTGTCTCAGTTTAAGCAAAGCAGTTGTAACAAAGGAGGTTGGAATCTTAAGCAATCATAAGTCATTTCTAAATTCAGTTCACTTTACGTGGATTCCTTAGCAATATGACACATTCCTGTAAGACATTTTTAATCCAATTTGTGTACAGGTGATGCTGTACTGTCTCACCATTTCTTTGTCACAAAATTTATGCACATCAACATGAATTCCTTGATCAGACATTCCTTGATCAGTTGAATGGAGACATGTTCCCTATGATTCTTCTGCGCAGTTGCAAGATGCGTGTTTTCCTGTTTGTATGCATTTAGTTTTTTTTTTTTCATTTGTGCTAAGAAGTTTGTGAATCAGACTTCCGTTTCTGTAACCCTCTTTATGTGGAGTTACTTTTTCTGTGTTTTTTTACACATTTGGCACTACTTGTGTGTCCAGATGAATTCTGTTGAATTCTCTTGAGCGATTCAGGACAGGTCTGCTTCTGCCACTTCTTGCATCACCAGTCAAAAGAGGTTCTTCAGGAAAGGGGCAAGAATGGAGACAGTGTCAGAAGAGGAATTATAGAGTGTGGCCATTGTTTAATTGCAAACAGAGTATCGCTCCTGCAGTTTATTTTTCTTCTCTGTTTTGTTCTTATCTAAAGCTATCTAAAGCTATTAGTTTTGTATAGATTCTGCTCTGGGATGACAAATAAATGCATGAAAACTATGTGAAGCGTGCAAATAGTATGTGCAGCTAACATCCTTCTGTAATTTATTTTCATCAAATTGTCATACATTTCCGAACAAAAATTTCTAAGTAAAATTTAGAATTATCTGAGGAAGGATTGTCTTTGTCTATTTGAAGATGTCACCACTTAACCCACTATTTCTCCTTTACATAAGCTAGAACATTTTAAAGAAGTTGAAATAGCAAAAATTAAAATGGAGGAGAAAGTACAGACCCAGAAAGAAATCTCTGAGCTGCGTCACGAGTTAGAGAGGACACACCAAGCAAAGTCTGAAGCCTTGATTTCTCGTGAAAAGAATGCTATTGAGAGGCTTCAAAAGCAACAAGAGGTAAGGTTCCAAATATTTTTTCTTGTACTAATCTAGTACAAAATGGTTCAGTTGACTAAAGCTGTCTTTTATCTTTGGGAGATAGGTTTTACTTGCTTTATCAGTGAAAACTCTTTATTTACTTTTGTTCTCATGAACAGGGGAACACATTTAGCAACTGCAAAAATGAGCATGGGTAAATATCCAAAATAACTGTTACTGCAGCACTCAGTAATTACTCAGTATGTAGTCCTAAATTGCTTCTCCCAATCTCTATTACTTTTCAGTTTTTGGAAGAGTAGCTTGCTTCCTGTTCTGTTGCCTTTTTGCCTAGCCATCCCCCTGCTGCCTGCAGTAGACCTTCCTATCCAAATAATAGTCGTCCTCAAATGCTAACCACGTTTTTGCTCTGGTGTGGTGGGTTTTGTTTTTTTTTGGTTTGTGTCCACCCCTATCCCCCCAAGAGCATGTGGTATTGGTTAACAAAGCAATAATGCAGGTCTCGCTATATAGATTATTATACACTGGTCTCTACTACTCACCTTCTTCCAACCTGAAAATTAAACATTTTATCACTATGCTATGAATTACTTTCATGGTTATGGCTTTAGAAGCTGACAAGAAAACCATCTATTTTACGCTCTCAGTCTTTTACTACAGGTATGAAATTAGTTCAGTAATTAATAAAAAAAAAACAATACACTTCTGGATCTCAGCATTCTGTCAGGTGTTGTGTATGAATATTTGGTTTCTCTTGTCAGATTCAATACTTCACTGAAAAGTATATGCTTCATTCACCTGGGTACTCTTTTAACAGAGACCGGGAACTCTACTAAGTTGAACTATATTAAAGGTAGAAAGTTGTTTAACCCTTTATGCCCATAACTTTATGCCCAGGAAATATGGGTTGACAAACTGGTCTATTTTTTGCACAAGGAACAACAGCTAAATTTTTCAGCACTGCAAAACGCACATGGCTTGCCAGCTTGATATGAGCACCTGTACTGCAAAATCATAATTTTCTTTTTAGGCAACTGTTATTTCTCGGGAAAGAAATAAGGCCTCATGGGCTTAAGGACAAGAAAAACTTTTTTTTTTATTAATAAGAAGATATGTAACTTTTGGTATTAGTATGTTCATCACTTGAAAAATCCCTTCTATAACTTGATTTCTGTAAGTTAAACTGCGAGTACTGAAAGACTGCTGGTTTACTCAGTTTCAGTTCTAAATCATGTTTTATCACGCATTTTTGTCATTTCTTTTCATGTTTCTTTTATGAATATACACAAAACTATCATTTATTTTAAAAAGTGTTTAAACATGTTTATTCTGCATTTTTTAAAAACAATTTTTCTTTTTACGTAACTCTTAATCAGTGCTATTTCTTAAAAAAAAAAAAAAGTGTTTACAGATAGCCAGTAGTGACTCCATCTGAAATGTTTTTACTCAGAGTAAAAGGAGAAAGGGAATAAAACAAGATACAGTAGATTCTGGATGTTGTTTCAAATTATGATTATATAAATAATGTTTACTGGAGAAAGACCAATTCCTGAAGAAGATCCTTGAAAGTTTGAACATGTTAAACATTAAATATCTGTATAAAGTGTGAAGTAAAACTAGAGATAATATTTTGTGATTCAGATAGAAGCAAAGGAAGTGTACACTCAGAGACAAAGTCTACTGAAAGATATTGAAGTCATAAGGACCAGAGAGGTGGAACTGAAGCAAAGAATTGAGGCGTTTGAAATGTAAGTTGTTGAAGGGCATAAACAATGCTAAATGATGCTATTTTCCTTTTCTGGAAAGTGTGCTTCAAGATGTTACTGCTTCTATGATATTCAAATAGATGATATATCTCAGAACTTGCGTTTTGCATTTTGAGCAGTATTGTATACTGTCTCTATTATCAGGGATACTCCATGTAAAAAGACCCTTTTGGGGTTTTTGTTCTATTCCACCTTATCCAACCAAAGCAGTGCAGCATCACTTTGGAGGCAAGAAACCAGATATTTGCTTTGAAATGCTTAAGTTAAAAAAAAGATCACACACCCCCAAACAACACAATATGTAAACCTAACACTCGTGAGGCATGAGTATATGATATTTTGCTTCTTTAGTCCTGTGTTATTTTTACTTTGACTTGTCCTTAGTAAGATCAGTTTTCTTTTGTTAAATAAAATAAATAACTAAGCCATTTTTGGTAGGTTTTGAATACTGCTGAAAGTCATTACTTTGTCATCTGTTAGAGCAGAATGAGTATCCCTCTAACAAAAACTTGGGTTTTTTTAAACAACCCAGCAGAGGGTGCTGGTGGAATAACATACTCAGCACTATTGCCTTTGAAGCCTTTCTGGTGGGGGAAGCTGAGCTAGGTTAACCATAGGTTAACCTGGGATAGCTGCAGAATTGATTGGTACTGGATGTTTAAATAGGACAATTTAGTTTGTGTCACATCTCCTTAATGAATTACAGTAACATATTCTGATGATAATTTAAAATTGCTATAGTGTTCCAAGAAAACACTTTACCCTATGATATCTCTAGATGTTATTTAAAAAAAATCCCAAACCCCACAGTTTTGGCTTTATAACTGGTTCTTGTCTGTATATTTATGGATATTTCAGCGCTCAGAAACTTCAGGAAGAGAAAAATAAAGCGATTGATGATGCACTTCGCTGCCGGGAGGTTGCTGTGAAGAACATAGAGGAGACATACGACCAAAAGCTGAAGACGGAACTCTTAAAGTAAATTTTTCTTTTGTCTCTAATAGGATGCATGCCACTTCCTATGGAAACAGAATAATAAATTCTTTAAGATTTCTTTTTAAAAATGTAATGAAGTGAGGACTTTGAAAATGCGTAATTATGGTTTTGTTTTAATGTGCTTGAATTCCTTACAGTATTGCTTAGTGTTTTGCTAGTAAGACAGAATCTTCTATCAAGTTCAGAAAAAACTTGCTATAGAAATTAATTCTCTTTTGATTATAGGTTGTATTATTGTTGTAGCTTAAATTCTGTGTTGTTATCTGGGAAAGAGATGTGACGTTAGTTCTATTTTTAGACAAGAGGATTTGAAGCAGTATTAGTGATTTCCTTTGACTACAATGAACTGACCATTTTAGAAATGCAGAAAAGGCATGGAGGGGAAATTAGCATTAAAGAGATGTTATAGGTTTCTTAGAAAAAGGGTGAGAGGCACCCTAGCCCATTGTACAGATGGATTGGCTCTTACCTTAACTCCTCCCCATTTTTCAAGAGGGACTGTCTGTTACCCTCTCATATTGACTACCATCTGCTTGAACATGATTTCAAAGAATTTGCTCAGAAATGCTCCTTGAAAGCAAAAGACACCATATGTGGCTACTTCTGAGGTGTTGCACTGGGTCTATCCTAACTTTGCTTTTGTTGAAATGCTTTGGTCACTTGAAGGGTTACTTGACGCTTCAATGCGGGCAGCTGCTCTTGGCATGTTATTACTCATGTGTGTTTGATGGCACGAACCAGACTTACAGTGAGGCAGTTAAACCAAATGACTGATGTATCATTACTTTTTCTTGCAAGCCAGTGAACAAGAAGTGTTATCTGTGTTAGCATGTCTTTACTTAAATTACAGGGGGAAGTCCTAAAGAGTAGGTTTTAATAAGAATGGTATCTCAGCTGTAACTGAGCAGATTTGAGGGTTTTGGCAGGGAACAATGAAATACAACTAATTGGCCCACTTAGTATCTTATTTAACATAGTCTGTAACAGCTAGTTACAAATAATGCTTGTGAAGTGCTTTTAGTTCATAAGGAGAAGCAATTTATTTTAAGGATGAATGGCTGTTTAACTTATTTTATCAATAAATGAAATATTTCAAACATACTGCAAATGCTCAGAAAGATAAAATCCATGTCCTTTTGACCCAAATACTTGATGAAAAGTATGAAAGAGCTGGTATTTAATGTATAGAAATAATGACACTTGCTAGACACCAACTATATTTTATTTCTGTGGTAAACATTCATTGCCGTATTTGGGAAAAAGATCCGAGTGGTCGGGGTATTTGCAAAAATGCATGGGGATGGTTGTGGCAATATCTGAAAAATATATGATCCCTGTCACAATCATACAAAATACTGGGCTTTGTTAACTGCTGTAGATTCCAAAAGAATTGAACAGTAAAGTTGGATGGCATCAGGGCTGTGAATAGTGGTGTACGTGGGCAGTGCTCACTATTGCCAGTGACTGATGACAAGCAGAGATTCCCCTGGAACCAGTACTGTAGATTCTCTGGGACTCACACGCTCGAACACCATCATCCATGATCTGAATGATGACACAGGGCATCCTCAGCAACTTTGAACATAAGGCTTAATTAAGAGGAGTGGCTTCTACAGCAAGTGGCAGAGTTTCAGTGCAGACAGACTTTGATAAACTTGGGGATTGTGCCAACGTAAATCTTAGGAATTTTAACAAGGAGAACTGCAAAGCTCTGTTCTTGGGGCAGAATATTCTTTTGAAGTAGTATAAATAAGGAAAAGGAATTAACCAAGTAGCTGCGTTTCTGAAGATAGGACAGGAGAGTTACAGTGAGTGCCAGGTTGACTATGATCCAGCAGCATGCTCTGGCTAATAAGGCAAACAGCATGATAGGTGATACCAGGCTGTGGGGAGTTATTAACTCCTTCAGGTATTGGTGAAGGCTCTGCTAGGAATACTATGCCCAGGGTTTGGGCTCCCCAATTCAAGAAAGTCATGAAGAAACTGGAGAAGGCTTAGGAAAGGTCTGTAAAGATAGTTACAGGACTACTGGATGTGACCTCTGAGGTCCTATGGCAGGGGCTATAAATTGAGGTTCAGTTTGGATGTGGAAAAGAAAAATTTTAGTAGGAGGGTAGTGGAGCACTGGGACAGGTCATCCAGGGAGGTGGTGGAATATATATCCTTTGAGGTTTTCAGGGCTAGGAAGAGCCACAGCTGGCCTGCTGTAGAGTTGGTGGTAGTCTTGCTTTTTAAGCAGGGCCCTTTCCAACCATTTCAATGGCTCTGCGATAACTAATTTTGTCAATAAATAATCCTGTGAGTATAGTTTAGTCTGGTAAAGACTGGAGTTTACACAAATGAGTATGTATGTGCACACATACTCTGAGAATAACTAATTCTTTTTACTTCTAGATATCAGCTTGAATTAAAAGAAGAATACATAGCCAGAACCAATAAAGTTACTGAAGATGAGAAAAAAAATAAAGGTAACCATCTCTCTGAGATTAATAGAGTAGCTTTTTTTCTCTACAGCTTTTACTAACGGGTAAATACTGTTATTACTAAATGTTCACAGTGTTCAGTAAGACTGGCATAAGAGACAGAAAAGCCATCAAAATGGATTTTGAAAAACATGTAGCAGGATCCCATGACAGATCAGCAACTCCTTGCAGTTTAGAATGCAGTGGAGATTGTGAGCTGGTTCTTTGCATGGAGGCTGCAAAGTATCCTGCTTTTTCAGTTTCCCAGCTCCTTCTGAAGTCCTGTGAGCTCATTCATTCTTTAATTGAACTCTGGTACAGTCTGGTACCATACCTTTGAATGGTTGCCAGTTTCTACATTTATTGTGTACAAGATGTTTAATTGGAGCTTGAGGAAAAGAGCTGGGACAGCTAAACAAACATATTTAGACTTTTAAGTTAAGGATGTGTGGAAAAAATGAAATATATCATGTGCATGTGAATTTGATTTACTTAATTTTAAAGGACTGTATGTATGCATGTGTATATATACACTCAGTGTGATTTACTTAATTTTGAAGGAGTGTGTATGACATTCAGTCATTTTTATGTCTTGTATCAAATTGAATGTTGGGCTTAGCAGCTTAAACTGCTTTTTGCTGATACAGTTTTTTACTCTAACACTCTACTAATTTTAATTCAGCATTTCTAACCCTCCCTGCAGAGAAAGCTATGCTTTTGCATGAAGAAGCCGTTGCTGTTAATTCAAAAAAGGAGGAACTCAAGCAAGCTATATCACGCACAAAAGAGCTTGAGGTAATTGTAAACATGAATTTAAAGAAGCTTTATTTGAATTGGTGCATTTGAGGTACATAAAAAAGTGAAATAAAAATAATTAAGTAGTACAGCAGTTCATAAGCTTCTAAACTGTTCTTTATCTGCAGCTGGATTTGGAGTCAGTGAAGGCCCAGGTTCTGTTATTAAATAAGCAGAATCAGTTGTTGACAGAAAAACTGCAAGAGGTATCAGATTATCCTTTGCTAAAGGAGGAGAAATTGGAGCTCCAAGTGCAGAATAAACTCCTTAGGCAACAGTTGGATGAGACTCGCAATGAGAACCAGCATCTTCGAGAAAGTCAGTGTGAATGACTTAGTAATTTTCTTGTTTGTTTCCCTACAAGTATTTGTTTAGAAATAATTTTTCATTAAAATACATTCATTCTATTATGTTTACTAGATGTTTGCATTAAACCCCAACTAATGTTTGTGTGAAATGAAACAGTCTGTGACATGTCTGTGTAGTAGAAATCCTGAATTAAGTGGTAGCTATAATAATATGAAGAATATGCCTTTTACCCTTTGAAAAAAGCAATGCAAGACTCCTAACCATAGCATGAGCATGGTTAATAATAGCAAAAGAACATTCCATTATAATTTTTAAGTGCTCACCTGACTGTAGTTATAAAATGCCAAATACTTTTAATGTGCATTTGAGATTACAGGAGAGTAGAGATGTACACCCAGTTATGTGTGTTTTTCTTCCAGAATAGGACAGTCTGGCTCTAGTTCTTAAATGACTATGCCAACAAAAATTTTGGTTCTTTGTAAGGGGAAGAAAAAGATCCCTAAGTATTCTATTCAAACAAAGCCTTGTTATGTTCCAGAACCAAATCAGCTTTACATTTTGAAGGAGCATCATGTAGAAAAGTGCAAATTTGTTATTCTATGGCTGAGTGTCTGGTGTTTCTCTTTTTGTGTAGAGCTGTCCCAGCCCTCGGCAGAGCACCTGGCCTGCCAAGTGGAGCTGAGGAGGGTAGAACATTCTAGGAAGCTGGCGATGGATGAATTTGAAAGTCATAGGCAGATTTTGGAAAAACAGCTACAAAATGAGGTAAATTATTATTTCTAAATAATTTGAATCCTTTCTTTTTCCTGTCAACTTGTTCATGTTTATCTGTGTACCCGTACAGGCTGTTTAGTGTGTAGTTACAAGGATTGCTTGTAATCTGTGTATTTTTATGCCAACAACTCTAAAGATGATAAAATAAAATGATACCAAAAATGACCTAAAACACCCCAAAACCCAACATAACCCAAATAAATCTTTGCAAGTCATTAAGTTGTCAGGACTGACTTTCGGTAGGATACTATGTGTGTATGGTTTGTCTGAACCTAAAAAATACATTTAGAAACAAGTATTTGGCCAGTTGAGATTATTCTTTTTGTTTGAATTATGTTTTTTGTTTTTCTCTTGGTCTTCTATAGGTTGAGCGTTGTGCTCAATTAAAGACCCAACTGATGGACTCCGAAGCTACTGTCAGGAAGTTAAATGTGCAGGTTGAAGAACTGAAACTTCAGGTGAAGCAAACACAGGCAGGTTTGTGTCTTACACAAGAGTGGTCCTTTATGAAGTTCACTTACCTAACCAGTAAGAATTTCCAGAAACTTAAAAAAGCTCTAGTTGTATAGAACTAATATACCAGCAGTGAGTTGAAAATCAAAACCTATTTAAAAGCCCAATTTTAAAAAGCAGACTCATTGCAACTTCCCTTCTTTCAGAAAACAATGAATACATGCATGCTTTTACTCTCTGATTTTCCTCCGTGTGATAAAACAATCACCACTTTCCAGGACAGAAGTCGTGTGTTAATGCTTTTTGATTCTTCAGTGTTCATAATAAAAAAAATCAATTTGAAATCGTATTGCATATCTCACAAGTTTAAATCTAATTTTTGAACAGTTGTTGTCAAGGCAAATAACTTGTGCATCTCATGTAGGTATTAGAGAGACAGAGGGATTGGCATAAAGCAATTCAGTCTGCTGAAGAAATGTAGTTCTAAAAATGGGTTTCTGTCAAATTGCCAATATCAAGTATGATAAATAAAAGTTTGGGGATGTGTATTTAATCTAAAAATATGGAATTGAATAGTGCAATGATTGTACATTACATACAGTACATGTTGCACTGTAGCTGAGTATGTGCAATACTCTATATTGTTCATTAAACCAACGTGTACATTTTCATATATGGTGCAAGTATCGGTGCCATTGAGAATTGAAAGTTTGTTAGTGTCAAAATAGCAAATATATATTTTAATTAAATGACTGAAAATACTGCATGGACTTTTATTTTGTATCAGAGTTAAGGATGTCATTGAAGAACCATTTATGTAGAATAAAAAAAAAAAGTTTGTTATTTTGCTGAGAAAGATGCAGCCCTATAGGGCCTATTTGGCCTTGCTGAAGCGTACAAGTGCAAGCCAGGAAGCAGGCAACCCAAAGCCATTCAATTTAATTGACAATTTTGGAGAAGTACTTTTTTTAAAAAAACAACAACATCATCTATATGCAATGTTTTTTTTTCTCCAAATTTTTTTTTTGATGTAAGTAGAAGGAAACCGTTAACACTTGTGGCCTGCCCTGTGTCCCTCACTCTTTAACAGCATGATTGGATATAACATGTCCAAAGCATCCCACTATTTTTATTTTATTTATTTATTTAAACATAATTTAAGAAATAACACTGGAATGCATACTTGAGATTATTTTATATGGAAGGATTATATATTAAAAATATATAAAATATATAGAAATATCATTGATAATTTGCAGCTATGCAGGTACATTAAAATACATTTAAATCAACTCATTACATTCTTAAAATTTAAGCCAATTCCCTGTTAAAATAATTTTAATCAAATTGGAATTTAAATGCCGTGTTACAGTGTTTCTGTTTCATTATGGGTCTCCCCCTCTCACCCCATACTGTCACTCCCTTTCACTGTCACTTGCTGTCATTTAGCTCTGGAAAATGAAGTATATCGGAATCCAAAGCCTTCGCTCGTCGATCGCTCTGTCCTTGACTTTGCTGGTGACAGACTTGTCCCTCATGATATTTATGTGGATAGCCCATTCCTGAAGAGCCAGGTAATGATGGATGTGGTGAAGGTGCCAAGAGATGGCTATCATCAACAGTTACAGCCACGCAGTGCTTCTCCGGATTCTGACCTGGAGTGTATGGCACAAACCTGGGCTAGGATAAAAGAACTAGAAAAAGAGGCAGAATGCTTGGAGGAAGCCTACAGGAACTACCAACACAGGGTCATGCGGGACGTGGCTGCAAGCAGAACGCCGAGGAAGGTGCAGTCCCCTTTACTTCAGCAGTGTGTTACTAGTAGACCCCCCTTGACTGTCCAGCATGAACTTCTAGAGGATAATCACAGCTCCCAGCCTTCCCCCCTGGGGAGTCCAAGAGGGGAAAAATACATCAAAAGAACTGGGCAGGTTGATGTCTTTAAAAATCCCTTAACACCACCACACAGAGGAGCAGCTTCTTCAAGACGCCTTTCTTCTACTCCTGTTTCCAAACTGGACAGAGATCTCAGTAACAAGAAAGTTTTAGATGGTAAGTCACGATTGTCCATGTGGGGTGGTGTTGGGCTTCTACTTATTGTTCCTCTACAAATAACTACTTTGCATAGTTTTAATAACCTTTCCTCTGTATTCCTATCTCTTTATTTAGCTATTGTAGTTAAGGTGTGCAGCAGAAGACTACTTTGTCTGGCTTCTCTTAAATTGATTTTTTCCAATCTGAAACGTCTAGATTTGCTTTTGTTTGTTCTTTTTGCTGTGACGTCTTTATCAAATATTCCTGAGCAGTTGTGAGGGGGAGGGGATTAGTGTTTGGTCATGATTGAAAAATTGTAATTAATTTCATGGTGTCTTATAATTACTTATTAGATATTTTTTAAAGGGGCAGTACTCAGAAAAGGAAGCAAAATAGAAAAGATTTTAAAATTTTAAAATAATTACTTTGTTTCAAACCTGCAGCCCGTTTGCTTCTTTCATGCAATTCTTGTCACCCTAGCTCAAAGTAGATTAAATAGGATGAAAAAAAAGATAGTAACAACAACAACAAAAAAAGATAACGATCAGCTTCTGCATGAAGGAAGGTTAAATATAAGAAGGGTGGCTTAGTTTGGAAAAGAGTTAGCTGAGGTGGGCTGTGGGAAATCTGAAAAGCAGATCGATTAAAAATCTGGAAAGTCTCGATTAATCACTGCTTCACACACCCCAGAATTCTGTGAAATTGAAAGGAAAGAGAAGGAAGTAGTTTTTCATCCCGTGAATGAGTTGTGGTATTTATTGCTTTTGTGGTGACAAGTGTAGATGCTGGATTAAAACTTCTCTGTCAAGAGGGCCCAAGTATTGATGGAGGAAAGGTGGGGGTGGATATTGCCAGAAGAAAGATATAACTATTCCCTTTTTTTGAATTTTAGTTTAGTTTTGTTTAGTAATGGGCACTGTTAGAAACAGGTGATAAAACCAGTCTGATGTATTGTGGCTGTCCCTGTTTCTGCGCAGAGAGTATCATGCTCTGTTACTGAAAACATATTTGGAATCTTGAACTTCCAAAGCAGCCTTCTACATTTTAACTTTTCTCTGACAGCTTCTGTATAAACTACTTACAGACAGCCTGTTTAATACTGCACATGCAAAAATCTTTCATAGAAGTTGTGTTGTGTTGTAAAATTGCAAAATTTCATACTCAAAGTTGCATGCATAACCTTAGCAGTCCTTCCCATCTTCGTACCTGTCAGAGGCTACTTACACGGTGTCTGAGTTGTTTTTTCCATTGGATCTGTTCTTTGCTCAATGCACAAGACCAACTTGTTTTGGAGAGGGATAAGAGTTGAATAACAAAGGAGGGCATTACCTGACTGAGGTGTTAGAGAAATTGAATGGTGTGTAGTGTAGGAAACTGGGCTGCAGCTAGATAATATGTTCTCAAGTTGAACTGATGCAGGGCTTGCCCCTGTAAGCACTGTATTTGACTGTTTTCTTTCCCAAGCTCATGTTAGACATCTTTCAGGCTTTGTCTTTCAACTGGAAGGAGTAAGCCCATTTCTTTAAGAGCAAGTAAAAGCAGGACAGGGTCCTTTTCTCTTTTTCCCTGCTTACTGTCTCCAATCTCCAGATGAAAACATGGATCAAGAAATAGTTACTGAGGAAAAAAAAATATTGGATTGCCCTGTGACCCATATTCCCTATTACTTGATCAGTACTCTGATCATTACTTGACCAAACTTCATACCTCCTGAGAAGAAAGAGCAAGGTTGGTAAATCTTGGCAGACAGAATACTGTGAGCCAAAGACCTCAGCTATTTGTCTTTTAGTAGAAAATCAGTAAGTTCAATACTAGGTAACTTCTAAAGAGTAGTAGATTATAGCAAGTTACCATACAAGTTGGCTGGCGTGTCACCTGTGTCCTAGCCTGCACTATGTGTTAATGTCAAGGAGGTGCATGTGGTGAGTACTACATGTTGTTTTGGTCCATTTCTTCTGCATGTGAAGAATTTAACATTTCATTCAAGATGGGATGTAGGTGGGCTGAGGATTCCCACCACGAGCAGGTACTGCTGCTACAGGAGTACAACGTAACTGCTGGGTTCTGTTCTGTTACTGTTCAGCTTCCTGAAAGGGCGTTTGTCTGTGTTACGTGGGCATAGAGGCTGTCTGGAGATAAAAATTCATGGGCAACCTTAGCCTGAAGTATCCTCACTTCTGCAGTGTGATGTGCCCCAAGAACAGAGTGCAATTCTATACAACTGCCTGAAAAAACTTCAGCTATGGGAGTGTTAATAATGGCTTTTCCTCTGAGCCAAATTAGCGCTGACTACAGTTAAAAGTCATTTGGTCAATGAAGAGAAGAAAAACAACAGTACCTACTTACTGAGTGAATACCAAGTCTTATGGAAAAAATAATAATTCATAATCTAATAAGACTGCACAGGAGAGGAAAATTAAGGTTGCAAAGCAGGATTTAAGCAAAGTGCTGCACTCTGCATGTTTGATTAAAAGCTTTTTTAATGCAGGGGGTTTGGTTTTTTACCTTTGTTTCCTAGGAAACTTAAGAATTCTCTAGTCATGTTGTTTTCCTTCCCTGATAACTTTACAGCTGTTGATAAGAAGATAAAATCTTCAGAGATTTTCTTCTTTGCTTCATCACCCATGTTAACAAATTTGTAGAAAATGAAACCTCGAGGTCAGTGTTCCTAATGAAGAATGGCCTTTGGGAGACCTCAGGCATTCTCTTGCTGGCTAGGATGCACATCCCTAACTTGAAATCTGGATCTATAACCACTTTCTCTAATGCCCAGCACAGGAGAAATTATTTGCTGTTTCGCAGAAGGGCTGCAGGTTGTGGGAAACAGAAATATATTATGGAGTCATGATAATTGTAGGCTTTGTGAGGAGTAAGTTAATGATGGTGAAGGACAATTGCCATGCAGGAGGGATAAAAACCAAACAAAACAACCCCCCAAAAACCAAACAAAAAACAAACCACAAAAAAAACCCCAAACCAAAACAAACCAAAAAACCCATTACAAGAAAGTTCACAATAATCTGGTAGGTTTGGATGTTACTTGCCCTATAGTGGTGGTACCTGTACAGTCCAATTATGCATGTATTGTAAAAAACAGCCTTGTCTGTGAAGTGGTAGGACAAATAACTGACTAATAGAAATTGTGGGATTTTTATTCTACAGACCTCAGTGGCTCTGAGGACCTTGCCTCTTCACAGCGGAGTGTTGACCAAGTGCTTTCGCCTATTTCAAAGCCACATCTCCTTTCATCTTCTGAGTCTGTTTCCTCCTCACCATCCAGTCATGGTCAGAAAATCAGGTAACCTTTTTTACAAACAATGTTTGTAACCTGTTTTAGAGAAACGTTTATCTACATCTTCATGTTGATAGTTGCTTTTACAATCCAAGTAAGCCATTAATCTTGTGAGAAATTTTCTAAAGACAGATGAGGGTTTCCATTCTTGAATATCATGCCTCAAAAAGAAATTACTTTTAAAAAAGCAAACACCACCCTCCCCCTATCCAAACACCTTTGTCAAATATGATTTGACATTTTGACCTCTTTTAAATTTGTGCTTTATTACCCTGTGAAGCTATGTGCAGTGAAATACTTAAATCTGAAGTGCATTGGGAGCTTCAGATGAATGCAACGTCTTTTCAAAAAAAAAAAAAGTCCTATGACAAAGTAAAACTTTGTTGTAATTTGTTCACTGTTGTAATTAAGCAAGGATGAAAGGTTATTCCAGAGAGTCCCTCTGTTGGGGAGAAATGGTAATTGTAGCACCACCTCCAGTGCCTAAAAAAATCCACTGCTGTGGAAGGTGCTAGGCAAAGGACAAAGCGCCTGAAGAGTGAGAATGTGAGACACCCTAAAGGCATGTTAGTTTAATGCAGATGTAGCAAACTGATAAATATCCATCACTGAAATTTAGCTCAAATTCTGTTGTTTAAGGCTATTGATTCCTCTGTGATTAAAACACCGTTTAGGACTGTGCTTCTCAGCACTTTCAGTTTGTGCTAATTGAACCAATGGAAGTATTGCTTTGTTGCTGGGTGTGCAGCTTTGAAGACAGAAGGTGTCTGCTGTCACCACCTTCTGAAGACAGAGGTGGTGCTGTTACCACCAAGGAACACCTGACATACACAAGTCATACAAAGTTTAGATGCTCCTGGGCTCAACTCAGGCTGATTTACGTCATTGATTTTCAGGTTGCTGTAGATATTTCCATAGATACAGCTCTAGATTTAACAATACTTCTGCTTTTCCCCTTCTTTGCTTATGCCCTTCTTCGCATTTCTACTTTTCATGTGTCAGTGTTCTGACAAACTTTTGAAAGCAAGGTGTGGTGTGGATCTTCATATTTCAAGGGAGCTGTGAGTTCTGCAGTGCTTGAAATCCATTGTATCAGTATAGACCTTCTGTTTTCATTGTATTTCCTTACACAGTAGGCCACTTTCAGCCAGCTGAATGAAGGATCCTGTTAATCACTAATTTCAGAAATAAATAGTCTGTTAATCACTAATTTCAGATAATGCGTTTTGTAAAAGTTTCCTAAAAATGTAAAATCTGTTCCTAGATGTAAATCTGACTTAAACAACTGACTTGCATGCTTCTGTATAATACCTGTGAAAACAATCTTATTTTTTAAACATATGAGAAAGGTATTTATATTTTGGAGATATATCTGAATTTTCCTGATGTCCCGAAACTTTGGACCATATTGGTAATTTAAAAATTCAAACTGTTTACTTTTTCAATAAGAATAATGCCTGTACTGTGTTACCAATGGGAATGTGAAGGTAATACCGTGGCCAATTAACTATCACTTGGTATATCTAACTTACAACAACCCTATCAGAGATCCTCACTCTCATATGAATAACCTGAATGTGAACATATTTTTAGCAGCTTGCTGTCATGGGCTTTTTTGGAATTTGACAATTTTGCTGCTTCTAGTAGGCTTCTGTGCCATCCATATAAATGTGATCCTGATAAGGCTAACAAGAACTCCTGCTGACATTGTAGACTAATTTGAGAACAAACTATTTCAGAAGGCAACGTTGGCTCTTTAGAGGTGTAAACTTCTTATTTCAATGACTTGAAATAATTTTTCAAGAAAATAGTGAAACTACAAGCTCATCACAAATTCCTGTTCAAATTAATGATAATCTCTCATCTTTCCCTAATCAGAACAGGCCTTTTTGCATAGGTTTGATGTTCAAAAGCTAGCAAGGTTACATATGATGCACTTGAAAACCCTTACTAAAAAAAAAGACCACTAATTCCTTGAGCAAAGTGATGTGTCTTTCATTGTGTTTCCATTTTTCGTATCTGTAGCCTGACTAAAAAGCTTTTGTTAACTGAAGCTTAGTAGTTTCTGCTGCCTGTCAGAGAATTTAAATCAAGGCAGTTGTACATTCTTCTTTCACTTATTAACAACCTGGAATACTAATTTTTTTTTTTCTCTGAAGAGCTTGTTCATATGCCTGTATAACAGTTTTCAGAGTAGGAATCTCCAGTCTCCCTTACATGTGGGAAGGGGGTGGATAGCAGAGCTTTTCTCTTTTCTTTGTTTTTTTTGTTTGTTTGTTGTAGTTTTGGTTGTTTTTTTCAAATCTCTTTTAAGTAAATTAGTAACTTGGCAAAATTAAGCTGCATAAAATTACTTCTCTTTCTTCTCTTTATCTCCTACATGTCTGTATGAGGAGTGTGTATGAAATTCTTCTGTTTTTTACAGTCACTGCTGCCTCCAAACTCCAAAACGGAGAATTCTGTATACAGAGAAAGCTCAATTATTTAATTTTTTTATGTTTCTTTCCTAAGAAGAGACATTTGAATTGACCTTAGCCTTCTAGACATCATTCCAGATTCAATGGCTGAAGAAGGGCTGCTTCTGCTGAGGCTGCTGTAGCAGGCATTCATAGGGTGTTCTTATTTTATTGTTATCATGTCTTCAGTATACAGAGGATCTTTTTTTGTGGTTAGAATTTGGGGAGAACCTTTATGTTCTTGGCCTTGACAAGAAGCTGTTAGGATTCCTAGGGACTGTAAGGTTAGTTCCTTTAGGTGGCTGCCTCTTCTTTCCCTGCGTGTTCCTGTTTTCTACACTGTGTCTCAGATTCCTGTGTTCCTGTGACAGACATTACGAAGTGATTGCTGGGTGTTAACCTGCATGTTAAGGTGATATGGGAAAATGCTCTAATAGTGGGAAGGACTGTATTTCTTTGGAGGATGGTGTAGAGTCCATGCTGCCTGAAAAGTGAAGAGCAGGAGTAAGTTGTGTTGCAAAGAACAGGCCAGGTTCTGGGCAGGCAGCTATGGGTTATAGTTACTTTGTTGGGTTCCTCGTGATAAAGCAAGCATAGGAGATCCCAATAATTTTCTTGAACTTGCTGCTTTCCCAAGACTTTCTTTAACGGAAAAACATTCTTTTGTTGAGTATTTTTTAGTTTCTTGTGTCTTGGACTGTTTTCTGTTACATGAAATATTTAAGAAATGGATGTGTGGGCTTTTCCAACTATTTACTCTCATTATTAGGCAAATGCCACATCATTGGTGTGTATTGTTGGACTAGTTTATAACATGTTGATTTTAAGTGGAACTACTTTTTAAAAAAAAAAAAGAAAATATGATGCTGTAACACCAGTAAGCCATTACAAGTTAGACCTCTTAGACCTCTGTCAGTGGGGAAGAACAATTGCTTCTGTGACTATAGCTGCTCCTTGTTTGTTTATGTTTCAAGATATGAGTGGTATGAAGGAAGCCAATAAACACAGACAGGAAGATGAGAGTGATAAAGCTGGTTATTATCTAAACCATTCCTTTTTTTGTTTAGGGCTGAATAAACCGATTGCAAAGGCTGTTACCAGTTTCAGGCTAAAAAAGGAATGTTGGACAAAATAGTTTAGATGGTGGTGGGTTTTTTGGTTTTTTTTTTTGTTTAAGCTTTAATGGAAACTTTAGGTGTAACTCATGCAATTCAATCATTTGGTTTTGATTGGCATACTGGTACTGTTTTATGGAATGTTGACATTAGGTATAGTTCAGGTTTTGATTGCCAGCTTTGTTTGATAGAATAAATTTTTTAAAATGTTTGGAAATATTTTACTGTTCTTGTAACTGGAAATGTTTACTGGTCTTAATGAGGCAGACCACTTCTGTTTGTTGAATATAAGGGAGTTTAGTGACTGTCTGTCTAGCAGTGTTGCAGGACACAATATTGAAGAAAGTGGCAAGTATGTCCTTTAACCTTGCATCTTTAAGAGTTATTTAACACTTAACCATTTCTGTGAAGGCAAGATTGAAAACCTGAAGCAGACTTCCAAAAGCTTGAAATTCCATTTATTATTTTGTATTTAATTTACAGGATATTTTTCCCTGCTGATGTTACTGAGCCATCCTTCTAACAATGCAGATTTATTTGTTTGTCCCGACATTTTCATTTTTTCTTGAACATGTTTCATTGTGGGGGTGTATTTTGTTTGTTCTTCGCTTTTGCCCCACAGAAGACCTGAATTCCTTAGAAACTGTAAGCACAAACATATTTATGCCATGGTGAAGAGCACCAGCTGGTGTGAAGTAAGCTCCTTTATGAAGTGCTGCTGCTGAATTTCATTACTGACCTGTACTCCTTTTGCTGTTCTGGTTCTGGTCAGTTTAATAGCTGTGTCACGTGGGAGATATTGTTCTTTCACATTATCTTTATGATGAGATAAATGGAGATTTAGAATGAGGGCACTAACCTCATTTTTCATAACACCCAGATTTTTCACCTCTGCATATATGTTTTGCCAGACAACTAATCCTAATGCATTTCAAACATCTCTGTTAAGGTGACATCAAAGCAGGAATTAGACTGCAACACTGAGCCTAAAAAGGAAAGTTTCTTAATTGCGGTTGACTAAGTGTCACACTTCATTGTATTTCTCCTTTTTTTTTTGTCTTACTCCTTACGCCTTTTTAGAGTGTATGTTATGTTAATGTCATGCCTTTATGTCATATATAGGCCTTGGGGAAAGGCTGCAGGGAGATGGTTATCAGGGGGATGGAGCTGAATTTTTGAGTCAGAAATTTGCAGCATTTTGGTTGCATCGTTTTTACGTTTGATTTAGTTTTTGCTAAGCATGTGAGTAATCCTTGTACTTAAATCTCAGATTGTTATTTGCTTAAAATCTTGCCATTTATTTTATTAATGTTCTTCTTTCAGACTTCATAATCAGCGAGCAGATAAAAAAGATTTCAATGATCTCCCCAAACCAGAGAAACTAATGTATGAGGATCTTGAAGAATGCATTTCTTCTATTGAATGTAAGTTTTAGTGCATTTTAGACAATTTGTTTAAAACCTTAGGGCTTAACAGTTGTAAGACTGTTGTCTTGGTAGTTTAAGACTGATGTTGGAAATAAGAAAAACAGTCTCAGATGATAAAGGATTCACTTTCTTCATATTTCCATCTTTAGAGGAGAAGGGGTATATAGTAATAAGTAGACACTAATATTGGTGTTGGTTCTGAAACTTGGGAAAATACTTTTTGTTCAGAAATCTTGCATAACCTTGTTCTGATTAATATGCATAGGTCTAACATTTTTTTCAGAATGTTTTAAAATTGTGTTGAATTTTTTTTCTAAACAGCAAAGTGTGCTTGTGCAAGAACTAACTTGAGGCTCTATTGTATTTGTGATATAAAATAAAGCTCCAAGCAGTGTTCATCAGGGACCAGTATCAGAGCAGTTTTACCAAGTGGTAATTCTGAAGATAAGTTTCTTCAGCCATTACACATATTCTTGTTCATTTTTCCTTCAGTAGCTCAGGCTTAAATAGTATTATGAATTAGAAGTTCCTTTAGAAGTGTGTATAAATGTGTGAGGATCATTTGCAATTGTGCTGTCATTAATTGATATCTCTGAAAAGTTTTGGAACATATGGTTCAGTTACTGAAACATGAGTTTTATCCTGAATTATTTTTCTCTGAGGTCAGTGTTTTCTTTATTTACATTTCTGCTCTCTGTTCATTGCAGGAAGAACTTTGTTATTATGTAGTGTTTCTCATGGGGTGCTATAAAATGTTTCCTTTTCTCTATATGCTTCTTCTATATGTCTTCAAACAAATTTTTATGTAAGTTACTGTAGGAAGAGGAGGATAATAAAAGTTAGAGCCATTTGTATATGGAGAGAGAAGCACAATTACTGGCTTTATTTCCTAGTCTTTCAGCACTTGAGTGACATCTTCATGTTGGATCTGAGCGGCCTTAACTCCCGTGACACTGTGGGTTTAAAGTAAGTGTAGTTGTCAATGAGGAGGATGTGAGCAGCAGGCTAAGCACCTTTTCCATTTCCAAATTTTTTTAGGTCTGTAAACATCACTGAGTGGTATAATTAAACTCATAGTTGGTGAAGAAATTATAATTATTGTATGGGAGAGTTACAATCACTGATTTCGAAGAAAATATTGGTAACAACTTGCGTGTTTTCCTAAGTCCAAGACTGGTTCATTCTTTTGGTTGTGGTTAGGTTGTATGGAAAATGAAGTGATGCTCTTGGCTCACTGTCCTGCACTCATAAGAATATGGCTTTCAGTATTTTAAAAACCAACCTGCCAAACAAAGAAGATACGGTTTGTTTAAACAGCAAATGTGCTGATAGAGTTTAGTGATAACTAGCAGAAGCTGACATCTCATCTGTGCATTTCTGTGAAGTTTTACTCAGTACATTTGTTGTTTATTAATTTATGTCATTTAGTTTTCTTTTTATAAA
>BJBW01007018.1:0-23647 GCA_004320125.1 Scolopax mira | reverse complement strand
AGAAGTTCCACCTAAACATGAGGAAGAACTTCTTTACTGCGAGAGTGGTAGAGCACTGGACCAGCCTGCCCAGAG
The DNA here is from genome assembly GCA_004320125.1 of Scolopax mira. Taxonomy (NCBI): domain Eukaryota; kingdom Metazoa; phylum Chordata; class Aves; order Charadriiformes; family Scolopacidae; genus Scolopax; species Scolopax mira. Next base: position 23,572 of record BJBW01007018.1, on the reverse strand, counting down.
AGGTGGAGTCTCCTTCTCTGGAGATATTCAAACCCACCTGGACAAGAGACATTCAAAGTGAGGCTCAACAAGGCCCTGGGAAACCTGGTCTAGTTGGGCTGTCCCCTGTGACTGCAGGGAGGTCAGACTAGATGACCTGTGAAGTTCCCTTCTGGCCCAGATGATTCTATGATTCTATGTTCTAGGCAGACCCACTCGCACGGGGGGGGTTGGACTAGATGATCTCCAGAGGTCCCTTCCAATCCCATATGATTCTATGAAAATCTAGAAAAAATTATCTTTTTAATTAATCTGATGCTTATGTGAAAGTATGGTTTACTGACTGATCATTTAACACTCCCTCTATCACCTCCCTTCAGGAAAAGGAGGACATTAATTTACAAAAGATAAAAGCAGATACATCTTCAACTCACTTGAAACTGCAGATAGCAAACTGCATCACTGCAAAGTTCACACAGGGAAGAAGAAGAAAGTCAGACTTGTTCAAATATCATAAGAGAAACAGCAAAGTATCAGTCTCTATATAAATGCCACTGTCTTTAATTTAGAAAAAAACCCCAAACAACCAAACATGGAAAAGTCACACACACTTTACTAAATCTAGTTTTAGATCTACTCTCGTTTGTATAATAAAAGAATCTCTACCTAAAAACCTGGCTTACCTAAGAAATTGTTTTTAAAAAAATCCACCTTGTGCCATAATGTTCTGTCAAAGTATTGACGAAGTATTTCCTCTGTCAAAGAGGAAAGTGACAGTCATATAACTAAGGTGAGATGAGGGTAAACTCAAACTAGGATGGTATATAACATAAACAGAAAAGCATTAATATTTGAAACAAACTACAGACACTTATTAGCTGTTTTGCATACATAAACAAACGCTTAGAGTCTTGAAGAATTGCCATGATTTCAGTATTTATATGAATTATTTTAATAGAAATTGCAATCTAAATTGCAGGTTTTTTCCTTAAGTTCCTCTACTCGCATCTTCTAAAAGAAAAAAACAACATTTTTGGAAGACTCAAGTTCATACACCCAGTAACATCCAATACCTTTCTTTCACTATAAACTGGCCTTCATCACAAACTAGATGCATTAAAACCAATGCTTCCTTACATAGTTTTAGAAGACTTCACAAGACTTTGCCAAATCACTTGCGTAGCAGTTCCCTTAAAAGAAAAGGAAAATATAATCTTCAAAGCCATTTACAACTGAAAGATGATAAGTTCAGGCATTGTAAATTATTCAAAGGAAGTAACATCTAAACTACTCCTGTTCCCCAGAACTCATGGAACAACATCACTAAACTGCCTTTTAGAACAACAAGGACATTTCTGTAAGTTTTTTCTGAAAAAAGTCGTTACAGGATACATAACATTCAGCACGTAGAAGCGTTTTATATCAATTCTCTTGCATACTTATCCAGATTTGTTACTGGAAACTTTTCTCAGTAACTGGAATAACAACATCATGACATGACAGCAACAAACGCAGTTAATCTGAACAAATGCTGTTGTATTTCCAAACCATTGCCTGCATCAGAGCTGCAGCTGCTCTTGGAAATAAACATTAGTAAATCACAATTAAAAGCAAAACTGAATGTGGTGGAGTCAAGATCAGTAACACTGAGATTAGACACTAGATGTGGTTCACTGCATAGCATGACTACCATATCAGACCCAGACTCAAGATACATCCCCACCTTATCAGCATGAAGTCCCATCACACTTCAATGCTGAAGACTGAAAAGCTTGAGCTATCTTTTCCATGTGAAATGTAAGTTGGATTAAATTTAACAAAATCTAATGTCCCAATTACTGAGTTTCAATCCATAAAAGCCAGCTCTCTAATATAGTTTGAGATTCACATAGACAAAAACATTTGGTTCTGAGCAAAAGGCCACACCAAGAGATGGACACATGAGAATTTCTACTGGAAGACCACAGCTAACATCCTTACACACAGATATCAAAATCCTATCAGAAGAAAGCCCTTTTTTAAGTTTATGGTGTAGAAATAACTTAAGACCATTCAGTCTTTTGCACAATAGAAACAGGACTCTAGAAAGTGCTATAAAGCAAGTAACACTGAAGTCTCCTCAACAACTGGTGGCATCTTTTAACCAGACTTTTTGGTACTGTCAGACAGTGCTTACAACATCCAAGTTTATCAAGAAAAGGATTACTTCTACACAGACAGCCTAGCAAATGTACTACTGGAAATAAAAAACATATTCTACATCCCTACCTTAAAAAAAAAAAACCACCACACACTCACAACCACCAAACAAACTACTTTAGCATATCACTAAATAAGGACACAGTCATGGACAAATTTGAAACATTTGCAAACATTAAGGAATAATAACAACAACCTAAAAAATACATTTAAAAAATCACATTCCAAGACCATCCATGTGTATAAAACTAGGTTTTGACTCATTTTTTGGCTCTTGGGACTGCAAGCACACAGGAGAGAGAATATTAGGTGATTACAGACTGATTTTATCATCTTGATTTTCTAACTATTGTTCCCAGGATACAAGTAGTATTTTTTCCTAGAACACCACTATGATCAGCATTAGTTATCTCAGTAGGTAACCTAAATGGATTTTTAGGCAAATAGCTTTTGCTGTGTATAAAGCCAGGTACTTCAGGTCTCAGCTAGAGTGAGCATCAAGATTAATCTCTTGCTTATTTTTGCTAGAGAATATTCAGAAAGTTTTGGGAATAACTGAACAGCTACACCTTAACAAGGCATATTGCATCCTTACCAAGTCTCTCACAGACTTGACTGTCACTGGAGAAAAGTCCTTCAATTTTTTTCCCCTCTTCTATTCAGCATAAGCTTTGTCCCAACATATTTCTAATTCTTGTGATACCTCAGCAGTGGTATCAACAATCATCCACTCAGTTCAATCTTCCCACTAAGAATCTACCAAGCCAAACACCACTTGTGCTTGTGTTTCTATAAAGGAAAAAGTTTCCTCAAAAAGCATTCAGACAGAATTTTTGCTGTACAAAGAAGCCAAGTCCCTTCCCCTGCACTTTTTGCACATTAAGTACAGAACCTAAGGATGCAAACAAGCAGTTTGCTAGGCCAATACCCACTAGTTTTATTTTAAATACTTCTTTTAGATTCCAAATGCCTTTTTATTTAACTACCAACACCTACGAGTTCTTATGATGCACTTATTAACAGAAAGTACACAGCTCAGCCAATGGGGTGGGGGTTGTCTTTGACAGACATCTATCAGTTTAAGAGGTATTAAGAATGGTTCTTAAAAGTGCACCAAGTAATAAAACCAAAGTCCAGTGCTCTCATGGGGTCCACCTACAGACAATACCAAAAGAAAGCTAGATACTGCATCAGTGCAACAAAAATGAACATTTCCTTAATTAAAACTTGAAGAAGTATTCACTAACATAGTGTATATGGGTAACAACTATCCCACATGCTAGAACAGTCAGTTTACCATTTGTTGAGACTAAGAAACATTGCACATCTTCAGGTCTATAGCTGTTGACAGAGCAACACAGTAAAAAACCAAGTACACATTGTGTTGTGAGAGCACAAGTCAGAGGACTAAAGAACACCTCTTATTCACTCCAAAGAGATAATGCTGGAGAAAATGAGCAAGATTGCTGTTGATGGATGGTCTGGTATGGTAACCAGGAGGACTGATGCATGCCACTGTAGCAGGAGACATGCTATCGTCCATAACAAGAACCTATTACACTGTTTGGACAACATACACAACCCTGATTTTATGAAACACTCCAGCAGATATATAGTGTAATTCAATCACCCCCACATTTTTGGTAGATCCACCAACCACAGCAGTGGTTTTGCACTAGGAATGCTTCCCAATGGCTGAACGACCTGTAAGTATACATGCTAGCCTACCATTAGTCAGTAGCAGCTTGCTACCAAATGAAGTAATTAATGAGAAAAATTTTCTTTTTCTTTACCGAGGTCTTAAGAGAAATAAGATGTATTTCAGGGAACAGACTTTTCCATTTCACTTAAGAGACTCAAGAGTAAGAAGCTAAGAGCCAAGCTATCTAAAAACATTAACATTTCATCTCAATAAGCATATATCTGTATATAAACTCATATATTTATTGACCATCCTTAAACTGACAGGCCAGCTAGAGCAAATTTATTTTAGCAACTGAAACTAATTGCAGCTGTGCTGATTATTTCCAGGGTGCCTAAACATTTGGAACTTCATACAAGGAGAAAACATTTTCTTCTCATCAAGTCATAGCTCTTTGAGGATTTGTACACAATAGCATTAGCTCGGTGCCAATTTTCTGTATAATCTTTCCTCCGCTCAAGTATTTTTGTTTCAAGCAGATCTGTTACTTGGTACAGACAGTCTAGTGCACTTTGCTAATGCCTGAATTCAGCAGAATCTCTAGTTATTCCTTGCTTTCCTTAAAAAAGCACCCAGGTTTTATGACAATTTTACAACTTTGGAGAAGTTACTTAACAACTGAATCTGCAATCTTTTCAATAGGCTCTTCTTCCCCACCCCATATAAAGACGACAAATCCAAATTCTTGCCTTTGATGTGCACTACATTGGGCGATATACGAAATGCTTTAAAATTCAGACTTTCCATTCTTTTACCATCTCATTCCTTCCCCATTTGAATTTCATAAGCAGAGCTCAAAACTAACATCTGCCTGCACACTCCCTTTACACAAATACGCTCTGTCAGGTGGTGGAGCTATTTGAACTAGCATATTTTAACTTGTTTAAATGACAATAAAGGTACCCTGGGCAATTCACAAAACCAGTGTATAAAAAGGGATAGTGGGAAAAACGAATGCTTTAGAGATAAAAGGCCACTGAGGGGGTGGGGAGGAAGCGTTGATAGCCTTCCAATGTAGCCTCTGAAAATTACTATCATATGAAAAAGTTACTTTGTTTTCTGAGAAGAAAAACAACTTTAACATGCAAGTTGATACACACACACAAAAAAAAACCTCAAACAAAATCAAACAATCTACTCCAAACGCAGCCTACCTGAAGGCCACAATGGAATTTTAAAATACCCTCTATTCCAACAGAGGATATATCAGTCACAATTTATAGAAAGAAAACAGATGCTGATTTTTTTTTCCCCTTTCATGATCACTAAAGATTGCCAGAGGACACGATAAACAGTCCAGGACTGCTTCATTCATGGCAAGATTATTTGGGAAATGAAGACTTAAAGTGACAAGTAAGTACGTACTCCATGTGCATCAGTAACACACAGGTTTCATAAAATAATTCTCTCTCTGAATAATGGAGGAAAAAACACCACCCACACATTTTAAAATCTTCACTTCCACTTAGCAGGAATGGCCTACAATACAAAACTTTCTGTGAAAAAAAACCTTAAAGACAGAGAGGGAACACATAATGGTTCAGTTTCTAGTGTTATCTAGACTATCTTATGCTATGCCTTTAAATTTCTAAACACAGAAAACAATCATTTTGATGCAGACTCTCAATTCCTACCTACCTCCCACCTCAATACATCTCTTACTCCTTTGAAAGCGTACATGAAAGGGAAAAGCTGAAAAGATGAGCACCTAACTCGTATCCAAACAACAAACATACAAGAATGCAACCAGTTTTTAAAATTTAAGATATCACTGCTTTGAATTATGTGACAGCAATAAAACCTGCTTAGTATTTCCTTCTTTAACACCCACACTGGTACTCTGTTTCCACACTATCTGTGCATATTTGGGCAATGACATTCAGCCCCATATTCCTAAAAAAAAAAAGTAAAAAATACAAATCTCTCACTTCTTCCTGCAGATTATTAGAATTCAAATTGTATCACAACACCTGGCACTGCCAACATATTGGCAATATACAGCTTCTCCACTAAGTCCGAATAAAAAAAAAAATACCACATTTAGTAACAAGTTATCAATGGCCAGGGGGTTGAAAAACTGTTTGTACAACGCCTGGCTAAACATTAATTTGTACTGCTATAGCTAAAGTTCTGTCAGGGGTAAGTTATTTAAGAAAAGATTTAAGTGGACTAACCTAAACAACAATACAAGTTTATAATTTGCATTGACTTTATTCAAGCAGCTTACATCCATCATCTGAGTTGCACAGGATCAACTGTGTCCCAATGTTTTCTTTCCAAACAACTTAACCAGAGGTACTGTATATTGGATTATTTATTAATTACATGTAGGTACCAAAAAGCCAACCAAAGTAAAAAAGGTTTTATAGGCTGTCTGCTGCAGTTATTTTTAAACAGTTTCTAGGCAAGCAACAAGGGTTACTCCCTCATGATACCCAGTACGGATATAAAGGTCTCTCTTGTGTTCCGTAGTGGAGTATCATTGAGTGGCTATCTAGCACACAATGCCACATCTCTGATCTGACCTACCATCATCTTAAAAAAAGTATAGTATCAGTTATATACAAGCACATGGATACCATGTAACATTGTAAACCAAAGAGCAAAGGGTGAAAAGAAGAACAGACAAGAGAAGAGAAGAAAAAAATAAATCAGGATTTCTAAGGAAAAAATGTGGAATTATCATGTAATTTTGAAGACTAAGATTGAAGTTATCTAACATATATTTAAATGGTTTATATTTGCTTCTTCTAGTTTGGTCTAAAAGACCAAGTGATAACAACTTTATTTTGGTAATCACTACTGAGATGGATCTTTAATATTCTTTTACTTATATGAAATAATATTGTGCCTTTTCCAAGTTTGAAAAACTTGATTATTCTATCACTTTTCATGTTGTATTTTTGGAAGGATCTAGAATACATGGAAAGAACAAATGGCATTTATTTGCAATACAACCGAAAACACAGGACTGACAAGCCAGAACAGGTAAGATACACAGCAGACTTCATTAGCGTAGTAGTTAATTTTTAAACACTATCTCTCGGAGGACATCGCTACAACTTACAAATTTTGTACACAGAGATCACTGTAAGCAGCAAATCACAGCAGCAATGGAATAACACAGAAAAGCACAGCAAACTACTACAATACCCACATGAAAGGGGAAAAAACTAAGCGTAAAGACGGTTAACTACCCTGTTTCCCTTGAAACTACTGAAGAAACCATTCTCTTTTCCCCAGCCCCTTCTGTCATCACTACAGCCCTGCCCTTCTCCATTTATGAAGCAAACTAGCTATCAATAATCCAAAAGCAACAGCATCTGTAGCAAAGCCAGTCATCAATTTCTAATCTGGCACAATAGTCGTCTAGCTAAGAATTAATTTCTCACTGTCCCCCCATATAAACAGAAAAAAAAAACCAACCACTGAAGCAATTCAAATAGCAGCGAAGGAAAGGGGAAGAGCCCGATATGACCACAGACCTAAACAGATGGAACAGAATTTGCATTTGACCGTCTTTTCATTGCACTCAGAGTTAAGTTTTATGAAGTAATATACAAAAATAAGCGACCAAGACAGTAATTTTGTTGTGACATATGTTAGATTGAGAAAACATATGTACAACAAATTTCAGAGACTCACTTTTACATACTAGTGAGAAGGACAGCTTTATTTTTCAAGCGCCTAAAGGGCATTTAATTTATTTCCCATTTACGACAGAATTGTACAGAAGAAAATCATGCATTAGCAGAAACTGTTATCTGTTATGCAGAGGAACATCCTTTTCTATCTCCTTGGATCTTCTAGGAAATGGAAGATTTCTACAGAAATTATATATGACAATTTGACTTTTTTAACCTTTGATACCTTCACTTGTCTAAAGATCAAAATATCAGAAATCACATCCAGTATCACATCATATACGGGGCTGAAGTTACCTTTAAAAATGATGTGGCAAACTAGCATTTAGCAGTTGAAACAGGCGATGCCTTCTTCAGACGAAAGAAAACAACAAACTGGAAATGTTACTTCTAAACCCCTTCAAAAAAAAAAAAACAAACCACCTCTGCTTTCACACACCTTGAGAGAAATAGTCAAAAGAAGTTACACTCTGCAGGTTCACTCTCTGACAAAAACAGGTTAATGCACCTAAAGTTAAAAGACATTTCCTTTTTCCTCCTGCTTAAACCTTTTAAAAAAAGCTTTGGTATACTAAATCAGTACTATATGTAGCACTCTTGTTCTCCTATGTATGTCATTATGTATAATGGCAATAAGAGCCCCATTTAAGAGTAACTGAAATAGTCAGGGGTTCCAAAAAAGGAGAAAAGAAAGCCTTCCATATGCTGAAAGGAGTTACTGTAAAGTCTTATCCTTGTAGAACAAGAACTTACAAAGCTTGCTTCTTTTTCCACTGCTTTCCCTGAAAGTGATTGAGCGACTTTTAATTGGTCATGTACTCAAGGCAAGGCATCACCTTTTACCTTCAGATTATTTTTCATCTCAGCTAGCTCCATGGTACAGCCACCTATCAAAAACCTGTTCCAAAATAATAAATAAAATTTAAAAAAAAAACACAAAACAAAGCACCCAACCAAAAAACACCCCAAAAATCAGAATAAGGAAAGGAAAAATAGCACTATATACGGGGTAATAACCAGTTCCACAGGAGAAGCCTGCCTCCTTGTGGCTCAACTAATCATAAATTAGATTTCTCCAATTTGTCCCATTACATACAGCAAATCTGGTGAGCCAAGAGAGTAACAAGCTTCTACTCTGAGGTAGTTTTGAGGTTTAGTTTTGTTACGGTTTTTTTTGGTTGGTTTTGGGGAGGAAGGGGGTAGTTGATGAAAAAGAAAGATGCTTATGATTTTAAGAAGGACTGGCAAAAGTTACCCATCTCTGATTACTGAAAGGTTGCTTTTAGCTGCCTCCTCTAGATGGCAAAGACAGGGCAGGAGGGGATAGGCCCAACTTAAAAACAACTGACATTCTTTACAGTGCAACACAAGCAAAAGTTTGTCAGAACTTTGGCACCTAAATCCAGAAGGGTCCAAACCTTGGCTCAGACAGGCCTTAACCTAGCAGGTCTCTCTTCATGTCTTAGCTTTCAATGGTAAATCACCTTTCTGCCTACAGGTCTCCTTTAGGGTAGGCCTAGGAGGACTGCACTCTTGCCAGCAGCTGAGTGTTCAGGGCTTTCAACACGATGCAGACGTTCCTCTGTCCTGCCTGAAGGGCTCAATTACATGGGGCTACTTTCTTAATGCCTAGAAGAGTAAGTCCTTTAGAAAACAGCTGGGGTTTGGGGCTTTTCTTTTTTTTTTAATCCAGTCACTCTATTGTGCAAGAGCTTAGTGGTTAAAGAACTCAAAACCTGTGTGACAAATACAGAAATTCAAATTCACACCAGTCTTAGGAGGGGATCACATCATCAGGATGACTTTGGTTTGGGAGAGCATGACTAGCTTTCTAACCATCTTTCAAAAGTTGCTCCATTTTTGCAACTCTGAGACACAAACTGCTTTTGCTACGGATTAGGAAATTCATCCATGAAAAGAAGAGCATTTCCAGTCTCCACTCCAAAGGCTTTTTAATATAAAACACATTAAGCAAACACAAAAGTAGCCCACATTTTTCTCAGTCTCAACTGTTGGGCTTGCAAGTTGCTTTCTTTTGTGTCACAGCCTGTTTTAGGAACTGTTTTTCTAACCTTCAAACAAGTGAATCAGAATCACTCTTTCCAACCTATAACCTAGTAGTTTGGCTGGAGAAGGAGCGAACCCATAGCATTCTCATGCTTACAATCATTTTAATTGGAGATTCACTGGAGGGGAGAAAGGAGTCGGGGGGGGGGGGGGGGGGGGGAGAGAGAGACAATTCTATCCTTTTCAAAAAAAGAAAAAAAAAGGAAAAGCTTGTCACACCCTAAATTCCAGACATGAAAGACATCATTTCTTCAGGTTTTATGCCTACATGCAGGATAAGAAGAACTGCACCTTCCTATTTTCCTACATTTTTTTGTTATTATGCTTCACACACCAATGAGACAAGTTCCACTTTGTGTGCTCTAGACCTTTCATGCCTGCTCAGTTCTTACTGCATGTAGGGCTGAGGATTCCACCACTGCTGCCAGAGGCCAAAAACCCAGGCAAGGCTGTACCGCACACTGCAACATCCAAATAGCTTCATAGATCTCATTAGAAAGGTTGTAAATGGAGAATCAAAACAAGCAAAAACTTACGAAAACAAACAAAAAAAAAAACAAAACTATTTTCTTACTCAGCTGCAATCCTGGCAAAGGGCCAACACCTTCAACTCCACAACTTTACTGAAGAAAAAGGGGATTGGTGGCATTCATCATGTAACAGGACTGGCTGCCCTACCAAATTAGTCCAGTATGTCTGGTAAACACACTATCCGCTCATGGGGAAAAAAAAAAAATCATCCATACGGAAAAAAATATTCTGTTTGCATAACCAGATCTGTAATTAACATGCAAATTGCTTACACAAATTAAGAACTATCCCACCTTTTGTAATTATATAGACTGAACACAGCAGAAACTTCAATTTATTAAAAGTGATGTCCTTCTGTAAGCAACTCTGTTTCCATTATATTGAAATAGTGGGCCAGTAAAAAGGACTACATGAAGTCATACACACCAAGAAATTTACTACAGCAGGGTTTCTGTTCATAAGTTTAAGATAGTTTGTGGTTTTGCTTTATACCAGGGTCTGACACTAAGTTAATAACCCTTTTATTGAGATTCAAAAGCTATTACATTACACACATCTTCCTCTACTTACATTTGCTAACCTATGCTGAGGCCCAGGATTAAATTTTACGCTTCGCTGACAGAAAATAGAATCCTAAATCACCAATCCACACATAATTGTTAATTTCCCTCTTTTTTCTTATACTCACAGTACATACTATATTCTTCCTTACCATACAGCCTTACTTTAAACTTTCACATTTTTTAACCTAGCTCTGAGTTTCTGAGGCTGATGGAATTTCTCATTTTCTTTAAATTATCTTTACTAAACTCTTCCAATTACCTGGACCAGTAAGGTTTACTAAATTTGGAGCAGAATGTTAACAATTATGCTACCAAAGCAAGGATCAGAATCATAGATCTCTTAAAACCTAGTAAAAACACCTACTAATATCAATAATAAACAGCAGCAGGTTCTAGTAGATTAAGTGCCAGACTAGTACTCAGAAAGACAGGATTATTTTCTGTTTTATCCTCACCTAGTCTTCTAGATGACCTTGGGCAAATCACTATCCCCACACTGCTGTTTCCCTAGCAGTAAAAGTGAACAGTACAGAGTTGCAAATCTGTCTGGAAACTCCAAATGAAACACACCATAGGAGTTAAAAATATATTTTCCTATCTGCAGATATATTTGCCTTAGATAGCTTTTCTTTATCCCATTATACATCAGCAGCAGTGTAAGATTGCTTTTACTTTCTAAATACACTCTGGTGGTTCTTCAAAAAAGGCTTTAGGCTACTGCCTTACTTTTTGTCACATGCTCGATCTATTTCTGCTACTGAATCTACTTTGAAGGACCAAGAGCTTGTATTTAGTAATACACACTTAAACACTTTAATATATTACGTCAAAAGTTGCTGCTGAATGCATTCCTAAGCTATGGGGAGAAAATGTAACAAGACACATGAGAACACAGAGCCAATTATCAATGAGCAGCTACTCATTCTCTAGACCCTTGCTCACGTAAGCAATCATGCAAGTATTTGCTTCCACAACCTGCCACGGGAACCAGTCATCAACAGATTTTTCCTGGGAATACATGCATTGATGAACCACACTGCATCATAGCGACATAAAAGGAGTCCCCTTCTTATGCACCACTAGACTCAAGAAACGCTACTTTTCATGTAAGAGCGGACTGATATTTACTAGGAAATAACACCACTTAACTGTGGTGTGCTTTGCTCACTTGTCCTCTTCCCTTTTCTGGGTTTGTTTGCATTTTTTTGAAAAATGACACAAATAAGATGCTTTTTCACTTTTCACATTCCGAAATATAACGCTTGACATGACAGTTTCTAAAAGCTCTTGGCTTTGCTAGTGTTTGGGGTGAAGAGCCCACAAAAAAAGCACCCTTACTCAATTATTTTTTTTTTAAATGGAGTTAGTGGATATTCCCACATGACGCCACAGAAACCTGTTTTGCTTGACGCAAACGTGAACTATGACATACTTAAAGCTATTGTCCTGATCAATGCATTACTGTAACACATCAAAAACTTTACTTAATAAGTTGATGGACAGAATAATGTCCCTTATTGTCAACGGAGAACTTCTCAAACATCAATAACTGAGCCGTTAAAAAAAGGGAAGAGACAGACCTTACACACCACAGACAAGAAACGTGACAAATCCAGCTATTTCCTGAAATATTGCAAAACCCACCAAAAACCCGTATCTTTGAGCGTAGCGACAAGGAGAAAGGGAATCCCCGTGCATCCAACAGGAGAAAAGAAACGGGGAAACGCATCTGCAGCTCCGATCCTCATCGATTCTCTCGGTGGGAGCACCAGCCCAGACGACTCCGGTGCCGGCGGGGGAAGGAAGGAAGGGGCCGGGAGCGGAGCGGTGCCGAGGCGGGTCCCGGCCCCCCCCTCCCCGCCCCGGAGCGCGGCCCCGGCCCCCCCCTCCCGCCCCGCTTTCCCCTCCCACACCAACTTCCCCCGGCCCGGGACGTGGCCGGCCGCAGTTGGATAGGGAGCATCGTGACGAGGCTGGAACCGGTCTGAAGTCCACAAAGAAGCCATCTGCCTCCGGGAAATGGGCTGTGGAAGGACGGGCGGGAAGGAGGAGGACAGGAAGGAGAAGCCCAGAGGAGTTTCACCCCTCCTGAAAGAGAGCGGCCCTCCACCCCGCGGGGGTGAGGAGACACCCATCCCTCGCCTCCGCCGCACCTTCCCCTCCCGCCCCGGGCAGGGGCTCCGGGCTGGGCTCTCACCTTCCTCCCGCCGCCGCCGCCGCCTCCGGCCAGCGCGGCGCTGCCGCCCGAGTACATGTAGTAGGCGATGCCCAGCACCCAGAGGAAGGCAAAGCAGAGCAGCAGCCGAGACCTGCGCCGCATCCTCCCTCACTCGCTCGCTCACTCACTCACTCCCGCGCCGCCGCCAGGCCAGCAGCAGCCGCCTCCGCTCCTGCCGCCGCCGCGCAGGGTCAGGGGGCAGAGGGCGAACGCCCGCCCCCCCCGACCAATCCCGCGCCGCCCGGCCCCGCGGGGGGCGGAGCGGAGCGGGGCGGGACTACCGGCGTCGCCATGGTTGCAGCACGCCGGGCCGCCCGCACCGCCCCCCCACCCCACCTCCTCCTCCCTTACGGGCTGGAGGCCACGCGCCCCCGGCGGCGGCAGAGGCGCGCACCGGGCCGCACCCCGCCCCGCTCGCCCGGCTGCCTGAGGGGCGCGCGCTACCCGCCGCCCCCTGAGGCGGGTGCCGCGCGCCGCGCCTCGCGGCCAACGGCGAGCAACGGCTTCCCCTCCCTGAGGCGGCGGGGCCGAACCCCCTTCCCGCTTCTGCCCTCCGCGGGCTGTTCCCGGGGCGGGCGGGCTGGGAGAGCAGCCGCCCGGCATCCGGAGCGGCAGGGTGCGAGTGCCGCGGCGCGGTGTGGTTTCGGAGCCGCTCCGGGCCCTGGGCAGCCGCCTCCCACCCCCGGCCTGCCTTCGCAGTGGCGGCGCTCCGTGGAACGGCTTCCCGCGGGCTCCCTGCGGAGCTGCGACATGGGCAGTGCCTGATGTGAGGGGTGATCCCGTCTCGCAGGGTCTGCTGGTGGCTGCACCCCCCTTCCGTGCAGCCTCTGAGCGCTGTAACACACCACCGGTGTGTTGGAGAACTCGGGTTGTCTCATTCACGCACATATTGGGTTGATTATATAGAGACTCACAGCTCCACAGAAAGTCCAGGCTGGACACCACAGGTTGTGTCCGTCTCTCTCCTCACTGCTGCCACCGAACAGCAGGGAACAGAGAACGTGCTTTACAAAGGTGTCCTTAAAGTCACTTCAGGCAAGTAGCGAGGCTGATCTTTGTTGAACCTCAAAGGTGAGGAAGCAAAGCCATGTTGGATGATGTCCAGTATCCTCTGTGTGACGGGTGTCTGCATCTCATTTGATAAGTCTACCTTACATTATTCTTAAGAGGACTTATGGGAGACATCAAGGTCCTGATAACCCCACCATCCCACTGGGGTTATGTGCCTGCTCCCTCTCGAACTTCTGGGGTCACTGTATTACAGCAGCGCCCAGTCTGGGATACAGTCACCCTTTGCAGGCCTAGAGGAACCTCTGGGGACTCTGCCTGGACCTTCCCAGGAAGTGAGGTTCCACTCTTAGAGGCTGGACCATTGATACAGGGTCATTGGGAAGATTACCTTCTTTCTGTTTGTCCAGTTCCACCCTTAAACACCTCGGGACAGAGGCTGCACTGCTGCTGGCTCTCACTGTGGTTCACTGGCTTGTGTATGCACGGCTCACGCTGCTGTTTTTCCACACAGCTGAGCTTCCTGTTGTTTGGCATTTGCTGCTACCTCATCCCGCCATGAGTATTCAAGAAATGAGAACACAAAACTAACAAGGGAAGAGACGCATTCCCTAACAATTAAAAAGCACCTCTTTTTCAGAGACCAGGTATCCACTCAGAGCAGAACATTCCTGGTTTTCAAAGGTTTTCTCTGCCATCTCACCTTTTTTTTTTTTCAATATGCTGTTTTATTGCCCCAATTCTGACTGTACCCCACGTTTCTGTCCTCTTTCTATCTATACTGATGTCAGACCGCTGCCAGTCCAGCCCTACCAGTGGCTACAGAGCCTCTGTAGAAGACTGCTCACCAAGCCATGCCAGGATGCAGGGCCAAATTCTGTTGTATGAGCAGGAAAAGACCAAGCAGCCAAAAGAAACGGCATCAAAAGCTCACCTGCTCAACGGCAGAGTCGTTCTGCTGACAGGCTCATCAGGGAGGTGATTAGTCTCAGTGTTGGCAGAAGTTGCCCAGCATGCAAACATTTCAGTGAATAACTGCACACCTTCCACCTGCCAGAGCCCTGATGGAGAGACTGGATGGGTGAAATGACAAAGGAAGAAATCCCAAATAACTATTCGTTCAAGGAGTATAAAATAAAGACATCTCTTTCTTCAGAGGAAATGACCCTTTGCGTAAGCTCAGCATTACAATTCTTGGGTTTGAAGGGAGTTGGAGAGACACCCAATTTGTGCAAAATACAAGTTTTGGAACCAAACAACTGGCATCCATTGAAGTGAGGTACACTGGAGAGCAGGGACTGCCAGGAGACATGCAGATGTTCTGGATGAGAGTTTTTTGATTTATCCAAAGTGTGTTTGATGCAAGCGAGAGCAGTTCCTGCAAAAGCACTGATTGTGCCTGCGTCTAAAAAGACACACACACGCCCCACCTCAAAGGCTAAATTTTAATTAGCAAGATTTTCTATATAATTCAGAGCAGGCTCAGCAGCCCGAGATTGTGAACTTGCTGATAAATTCCCACCACTTAATCTGGAAGTGAGACGAAGGTGCAGCGCCCTTGCTGCTGGGGGATTCTTTCACTGGGCAGATCTGCCAAGGGAGAGTGTGCTGTGCTCAACATGCTTCCCCACAGAAAACATCATATACTTGCATGTGTAAAGAGCCCAAATCTGGAGCCCATTAATCCCATTTAACCCTACAAAATCAGTGGGCCACTTACTCTTTAAACACCTTGCAAAGCCTACAGAATCGTTTCTCACCTTTTTCATAGTCTAAAAGATCTTGTGACAGTCTTCAAAGGTCTCCCTGAAGCCCCAGGTATTTTCGCTGATTTTAGCAATGTGCTTAGATAGATTTTTCCCTTTCCAGCAAAATTAGCCAGCCATGCATGTACAGAAAATCCGTCCATAGCTGCACACTTCACAAGCTTACTGAAATAATCCACTGCACATGCTCAATCACAGCTTCCAAAGGTTTATAACTCAGTCAAATCAAAACTCATTTCTTCTTGAACAGGCAAATACATGTCTACTTCAAGGAAGGCTACTTCCATGTCAGAGTTAATTTTTCAACCTTCTGCTGATGAAGTTATAGAAATGCTCAAAAAAGGCTGTAAGAACCCATTTCACTTGAGAAACACATTTTTTTTCCCCCCCGTTCTCTTGATATTCTGAACTGGCTGAACCAGTTTTGTTCAAATCTTTCCAAAATATTCACATTTGGACAAAGTCCCAATCCGGCAGATTTCATCCTGAATCATTTATATTTCAGAGACCACAGAAAACACAGAGGTTTAGAATGGAAAATGTTACACCGCTTTAACTCGAGGAAAAGCTGCCTGTTCTATTACAACACATTTGTATGCACATACCTCTTTGCCTCAAAAGTCCTAACATGTTTAGTCAGCAAAGCAAAACCGGAAAAAAAAAGCACTTCAATTAAAGCAAAGAATTCCAGAAAAATGTAAGACGTTTTAAAATTATTTTTTCCAGTGGATTTCAAAAGAAAATATTAGCATATTTTAAGAGCAGCATTGCTAGTATGATTCACAGAATATAAATGCTTCTGTATCAACCACAGCGCTTTAAACAAAAGAGAGATCAAGCATGTGAAAGTACAAATAGGAGTGAAATGTGCAGAAAGAATCATCAAAACTTTGCCTTTGATCTCCTAATGCAGACACCTAGATTTGATGGGCCAAATTCTGATCTAGTTAGCTAGGGTGTAAACCTGAGGGAATTTCACCCAATTTATTTGACAGAAGGTATAAACCCAGACACAGCCACAACGGGAGTCTAATTCAGAGCGTTGGTGTTCACTTTCTTGTAGCTAAAGACCACAAAAGTTGTTCATCCTTTTCAAAAGTTCAATGACCTACGCAGTGGTGAATGAATCCTCCGACAGTGCAAATGGAAAGTAGGCTTCACCTTGAGGAATAAGTGAGTCAACCCCTTACTCATGCAAACAATCTTGTCCTTGCAAAGACAGGAAGGAGAATTTTGCAGACCAGGTCTATAACACAGAAAATAGGTTTGAAAAATGTAAAGGTCCAAAAAAAATCCAATCGAGATGCCAGAACCTCTTTGATACAGGGAAGCCGGTATGCTGCTGATCCAGTGCCGACTCCATAACCTGTGCAGTTATGTCGGAAAGCATATAATTCCCCCTCTCTCATGAGAAAGGTTACTCATTAGCCTAATGTAAGGTGTTTTATAACATAGAAATCACACATTAACCTGCAATTTAAAATACGTCTGTAGAAGATACAGGTTTATTAATGCCTTGAGAGCTTGAGCTGAGTACTCAGCCCGAACCGAGTTTGTGTTGGTGGTGCAAGAGTAGTGTTTGTAATGAAAGATCCTGATCCTGCAAACGTTTATGCAAATGTTTAACTTCATTCAGTGCGTATTCCCGTCGGAGTCAGTCAGACTCCTCAGATGTTTAAAATTATATGCTCATGGCTGAGTACTTGCAGGATTAAAGGTTAAGTGCAGCTAGCAGGTCTGAAAATCTATGTGGGTGTTTTGCAATTCCTCACTGCACAGGGGTAACAATGAGAAACAGACTACCTCCTCAGCTAAAGACTTGGGAGTCAACATGTCCTTTCCCATCTGTTTAGATGCCAAGAACTATGTTTGTTTAATTTTTCAGCACAGTTTCTGATGCTACCCAGAGTAGGCAGACGTGCTGGCAATAGTATTCAAAAGTGGCTCACTTCCAGAAAATCTTGTTACCCTCCAAGAATGTTTTTCGAGCTGTTAAAACCCCAAGTAGCAAATATTGTATCGTGCACATTTTACCTTGAAAATAGTGTCTCACTCTGCCTGACCTGGTTTGCCATGTGAGGTCTGAATGCATTCAGGTCTGAATGCAAAGCTCTCTCCTCCTAGACAAGACAACAATATCTTCGCTCTTAAAGCATAAAGCAATGGCTATTTCCTTTGATAGCAGGTTTTTTAAATGCTGTTTCCACATTAGAGATTGATCAACACACTGTGTCATGTGACGCAGATATTGTAAACGCTGCGTTTTCTCACACAGGTTTGCAGTATCAGCTTAAGCTCGTGTGCTTCCAAGGCAAACGATCCAAATCTGGAAGCCCTTCCTCTCTATGAAATAAAGTTTAAGGTTCGACATTCCTTGGAGTTGTTCCGCTCCACAGAGAGGAAACAGATTCTTTTCCTATGGGTGGTGAAGACAAAGAAAGAACAACTCAGCCTTTGGTAGACCTCCCACTAAAGATGGCAGAAGCCAGTACAAACTGCAGTCCCATTGCCAACTATTCTTCCCGAGCTGAGTCACTCAGTGTGTTGGACTGAACTTCAGCAGCACAAAACAAACCTCTTGTGGCATTCTGTAGGCTGATGGTCGGATTTCAAAATGTGATACGGCTCAGAAGCATCTCTCATAGGAGAGTGATGATAGATGAAAGAGAGAATTGGCCGTGGAGAGAGACTTGCTGAAACAATGACCTCACCTTTGATTGAGGTAATTTGATCCCCCTTCGTTGCATTTATCTGAATTCTGAAGGTCATGCTACATTCTTCAGAGCTGCCAGGAGCGGTAAAGACTGATGATCTATGGTCTGAGACAGGGCAGGAAATTCCATCCTTTCCTCTCGAGCAAGACTATGTCGTAGTGGTGTGCAGCTGTAGTACTGTAAGTCACACGAGGCTATGGGGTAAACACCATGTGCTAATGCATAATACAAAAGTCTATTTTTGAGCAACAAAGACAAATGTGAGCACATCACACAATGGTGCTGTAATTGCAACTGGTACTTTGTCTATTCAAACTCATAATCCTGATCAGTAAGGCTACAGCTGTAATTTGAGGCTATCTATGATACAGATTTCCTACAGCAAAGCATAGAAGATGCAGCTAAATTAGCCCACAATAAGATTCTTGGAAATCAAGAAAGATGTTTCCCCAAGTCACAGTGTTCCACCAGAAACAGATTTTGCATATCACTTGAAATAAAATCTGTCCTAGCTAATTGCAGCTTTATTGGCTCACCAAGGGGAGTGTAAAAGACTAAGGAAAAAGAAAAAAAAATGTAAAGAGGACTGAAGGAAGCGTGGTAGGAGGGGAGGTGGGTGCAAACAACCAACATAGGCCTTTCCCTTACAAAGTTACTGCACCATGTTCAAAGTCCTTCTCCGCAGGGTCTGAATTGAAAAGACTGATAAGTGATTCAGATCGGCAGCTGTCAGACATGGCTTCTTATACAGATGGCAAGGAGAGCACGATGCTTAGCAAGTGCTAAGGTATTGCAAATGCTTCTCTGCAGTGACTGTATGTGATTCAGAGGGGCAGAGAGAGGAAATCTCTCCTTGCTACACAATATTTTAGTTTCATCCGGACAGTAGAAAGCGTCTCCTTACTTTTTCCCCACTTCCTTTATTGTAGGAGTTCGAACAGTGCTTTCAGTCTGAGACACAGATTTCTGGAGAAGCGTCCTAATCATTGACAATGACAAGTTACTTCCAGAGGTGCCATAGTGGACAGGCTGAACACAGCACAGATGTCTTTGGCTAATCTCTCTCTTTTTTTTTTTTTTAAATATCATTCTCCCATGTTGCTATTGTTGGTTCCCATTCAGATGCACACAAGGAGCCTATGCCTCAGGAGTGGTATGCTGCCCAGAGCAACCTATCCACGCTATTCCTCCTGGACACAGTGCAGTTTGACAGTCAGCAGTGCTGTACATCCCCGGAGATTCCTCTGCGCCAGGTGAAGGACATCACTCCCCACACACCTGCCTTAGTGCCACGGCTGCTTTTTGCACTACAACTGTGGCTAAACAAATAAACCCCACTAATATATTTTTATCAATGCTATAAGTTGTACTCCCAGATATTGCTCCATGCAATTAAAAGTAGTCTTTCCATGTGGCACATGTTATCAATAAATACTTTACTTTATCATGTTCATTTGCACATTTGCCAATTTGCAAAATTTGGTGATCCCACAATCATTACAGCAAATTACATAGGTTTTCTCTATCGCACTCAACAGCATATTTCACATAAGAGGTAAAAGAGATGCTCACAGGTATTTCAGTTCACACACCCTCTAGAAGTTATATATTGATTTCTCCCAAATTTAATCTTCCAGTACTTCAGAAGAGACAGTAAATAGGCTCATTTAACACAGGGGAAGGAAATTGACCTCCACTTGTAGCCTTCATGACCCTTTGGCCTCAAACCTTTATCATTATCTGTTGAAATCATGAAAGACACTGTTTCTGAAAACAAGGCTGAAACCAGAAAACCTGGAGAAATCAGTTTTACAGTGTTCCTCTTTCAACAGAAGTAGCCAGATCCACCCTCTGTGTAACACAACTGAACCACAATGAACTTGGCCTTGGCACCTATTACACAAACTTCCCCCTGGCAGGGATCACGTATTTTCCATCTCCTTTGCTCTCTCAAGATTTTCAGGTACAGAAGCAAGTGTTTTCTTTTAAATGAAATGACAAATAAAAGGACTTTTAGCCTGGTTCTGTAAGCTGACAGCCTGTGGGTTTCCTAACTGAGGTTGAGATTCTTTTTCCTTTCCCAAGTGAGTGAGTATCGCTCACTGTTTTCTCTCGCTTTCAAAACTATTTCTGAACTGAGAAGCACACCTCAGATGAGGAGAGATGGTCAAATCATGGTTTTACCTTTTCTTGTAAATTAGATTCTTCCAGCACGTACAGGTGTAAATGAGGCCTTCCCTGGCCTCAGGAATTCCCCAGCAAGGTAATTCCTTCCATAAGTCCAAGAGAGAGATACTTTGTCCAATTGTCATCACTCATGCATTGGTATAAGTTGGGAGTAACTCTGTAGGAGCTCATGTTATTACAACAGGCTAAAACTGATGTAAGTAGAGAAAAAGAATCAGCTCTTTCCATATAGCTCCTTCTCTCACCGAAAGGTTGTAATATACAGTGGAGAACAAAAAGGCATTTGCACACAGTGCTGCACTTCCACATACACTTTGCACAGAACAGTCCTAAAACTGTCACCACAGGAGACCTAGTGCATGGAAATGCTCACAGAGCCACTGTCAGTCCCAAGGGCTTGTGTGCAGGGGGTAGGGGTGTTAGTGGAGGCAAGGGAAAGGAAGGCACGGGAAGAGGAAGGGGATAATCAGAAGAGAGAGGAGATGCCCTCTGCTCGGTTATATACGGGCAGGTACTCGTGGTGTCAGGAAGCCCAGCGTGAGGGACGTGCCTGTGCACTGTAGCCTCTCACGCATCTCTTGTTAAGGGGGGAAAACCCCCACATTTAGGAAATGCTTCCTGCCGTGATGCTGGGAATAGAAAACTCTGTGATGATGAACAAGAAAAACACTGTTTCTGGTATCACATCTTTGTAAGCATCACTTTTTCTGTATACTTATTTTTCTTTTGTACTTTTTGAGGCATCCCCTCTAGATGGATATCTCAGGGCAATCCTACAGGAACAAACATCCTTGGCTGTACTGCATAGTATAAAACATTTACCAGCTATTCTCTGCCTGTCCTTGTTAGAGAAATGCTTGCTAAATACTTGCCTAGGGACACAGATGTACCCGCGGAGGTACAGCATGACAGTGGTGAGACAAATGTGCATACTCAATATTGACCTTGGCGGTCATATGCCATGTGAAGCACCAACAGAAATCCTGCCTTTAACCAGTACAGCTCCTGCCCAGCCTCACAGAGCCTCACCTAAACCCTTATTTGTCTGAGTCATCTGCTCTTTCAGGATCCCGCATCCTCCATCCCCTGCAGCAGCTGAGCCCCAGCTTGCTGGGGAGAGCGCAGAGCGGATGGCAGTGTGACACTACGGACACCGTCGCACCTGAAGGCACGGATCCCATCAGGAAGAGGGACGTGTCACTGCGTGTGAGCCAGGCTCACACCTACGCACTGCAGAGCAACCCTCTACTTAGGAAATTTATCACCCTGTGCTCCCACACTTCCCCAGGGCTCTGTCAGGCCACTGGTATGGGATTTCAAACAGAACAAAAAGCAACATTCTCTGCGCTTGGGTGTCATGATTTCCCCTGGTTTTTAACGGGACCACACTAGGGGCCAGATGCAATGGGAAGCCTCATCACTGTTAGCAGGACCAATGTTACCTTTTATCTTTTTCTTTCCTGTTTCTATTTCAGTTTATCAGCTTCACAGGTTTCGTCTTTTCTCCTGGCAGGCAGGCTTCTTTTTAAATACTATGAAAGGCAGTGCATTTTATTGCTGCAATTAATAGCATGCTTTCTGGCATGTGACTAAATAACAATAATTAACCCGGCAGTTGGAGTTTCCCTGGGTTAGATCATGATGCTCTGTGCTGGCTCTCCATAGCGTTTGCTTGCCGTCTACACATCTTTCTTGGCTAGGTTACCTTCAGGCATACCATGTGCTTGAGTAACAATAATAAACAGGAAAAGTGAGGCTGTTCATAAGATTATTATTATTTTAGTTAGATTTTCTGTTCTAAAAGCCAAAAAAAAACATCAGCAAGACCAATACACTCAGGAGAGCTGTTTTTTCCCTCCACTCACTAAAACATTGAACTGTTGTATGGCTATACCAAAGAATTTAATGAGACACCAAATTAATTCAGAATCCCACTGGTACTTCAGCTGCTGAATTTGATCAGCCATGAGCTCATGTCATCACTCCTGAAGAGAAAGAGAGGAAAGAAAGGAAGTTTGCATTTGAAAGACCTGAACAGATACAGATCTCAGGCTCTTGCCAGGGTCAGTCTGTACATATCATTCTTTCAGTTCTTAAAAAATTGTACTGTGCTGCTGTACACAAAAAAAAGGCTTGAAATAAAGGACCTCCTGGAGCCAGAAGAGGTCCTGACAGGACTCACACATCCCACTCCCCAAGCCAAGGAGGTAGGGTTCTGGTAGGAACTTGAGATAGTGGCTGATACATATCTCAGAGGAGTCAATGTGCTTTTGAGATCCCAAGAAATACAGAACCAGAGGGCTCACACCTACAAACACAACAGAGGTCTGCATTTGCAATCTACCAGGTGGAGAAGTTTCTGCTTCCAAGAAGAATAAAGTTTTCAGAAAGGAACCTCTTCAATGTTGGAAACCCTGACAGAGCCGTGCTTTTCTTCTGCATGCCCCATGGGGAGTGACATTACCTAGGGTTGAGAAAAGTTTGAATAAATAAATCAGCTGAGCCAAGGCCTCTTTTCAGTGTGTAACCAGTTATCCCTTTCCCATGGAAATCTGCCTGCCAAGATTTTCCTCTGCTTCCTTGAGAAAAGCCCAGAAGCATTCTGACTGGTCCTGCCACAAGCAGGCTCTCCACGGGTCTGCTGGGAGAGCTGGCAGCCTCAGGCAGCTGGTAACAACACACAGAGTTCCCAGTCTCTGCCAGAGAGAACTGGCTGGGCTGCTTGGTCCCCCGGTGCTGTTCAATAGCTGCCTGTGAAATGGCCCAGTCTCAGGCCACTCGTAGTGGATCAGAGGCCACAGTGCTGGCTATGATCAACGTTTGCACTTGTAAGAGATACCTGCGCTGTGGGTTGTTGCAGGGACCACAGCTGAGTGAGTGCACTGCTCTCCGTCCTGCTGAGCTGAGATACCCAACCCAGTAAGGAAGCCCTAGCAAAGCCAGCACTGACCCTGTACCTGCTCTGGGGAAAAGAAGGAGAATGTCGGTACAAGA
>BJBW01007017.1:378-44398 GCA_004320125.1 Scolopax mira | reverse complement strand
TGAGGCCTCACCAGTGCCGAGTACAGAGGCACGATGACTTCCCTACTCCTGCTGGCCACACTATTCCTGATACAAGCCAGGATGCTGTTGGCCTTCTTGGCCACCTGGGCACACTGCTGGCTCATGTTAAGCTGGCTGTCCACCAACACTCCCAGGTCCTTTTCTGCTGGGCAGCTTTCCAGACACTCTGCCCCAACTTGCACTTTCCAGCCATCTGAATTCCTAGATTTGAATATAATTTGGAAAAGGAATGACAAAAATCCAGCTTCTTTATCTAGGGTACAAGAATAGGATTTTTAAGAGTACCTGTTTCATGAGAACATAAATTTCATTTTAACAATTGATTAAAAATAAGCTTCTAACTTACTTACAGGATTTTAAATGTCACAAATTAAGTGAATTAGAAAAACAAAAATCCTTTGATTTGTTGTTTCTCACTATTGCCCAATTTAAAGTTTATATGCATCTCCTTAAAGTCATGAGTTTTAGGGATGACCTTATCACTCATGGAAGTTGTGAAACCAATTTGCATCAAGAAGCTCTTAAATACATTAGGATTAGACTTCCCAAATGAAATGAAGTGAGACCTGTGAAACACTAGAAAAATTACCCATGGCACACAGGAAACATCTGAAGTTAATAACATCTTGCTTTTGTTGACAGTGTTTGCCATGTCTGTCTTTTTATAAACTGTTATAAACTTAACCAGAGGCAGAGGCTTGTAAAATGCACAGTACTTTTCCCTATAGCTCCATTTTTAACTTCCAGGATTGTAACCAGTTTCTTTTCTCTTTTACTCTTCAAACAATAACTGTGATGGGAAAAGTGCCTGTCTCATTGGTGACAGAAAGCTGACAGATACATGTAATTTCTCTACTGACCCCCGTCTATTGACTCTAGACTAGAGACCCAAGAAGTCCTAACACTGAAGGCCTCTTCTCAGACTACTGCCTATTTTAACAAAGGTCATTCCACATTAAAAAGTTCCATGGATGACACATTTGATTTTGCCACTGTAACAAACCTGTAATTTCATTACTTGTGTGTGTGAATGTTACCATTAATTAATTTGAATTTGCAATTAATTTGAATATCAAGACACTGGAGGAAAAACAGACTGACTATAAGGTCTTTAAATAAGCCCATGAGATACAGCAAGTGCTTTTTAGTGCAGTTGTATAAATAAAACAGGTAACAGAATGCTTTATAATAAAAGTAGGCTGCATCCTTACTGGAAGCAGAGACAGGCTACAAAGGCCTTTAAGATCATTGAGTCCAAAACTGAACACAATATTCAAGGTGTGGCCTTACCAGTGCTGAGTACAGGGGGACAATCACCTCCCTAGTCCTGCTGGTCACACAATTTCTGACACAGGCCAGGATGACATTCACCTTCTTGGATACCTGGGAACACTGCTGGCTCATATTCAGATGAAGCCCTTCACTATATAGTATTTGAAAGATTGTGGAGATTGGGAGAGGTGTCCCAAAACTGGAGAATGCAAATGTCAAACCCATCATCAAAATGAAGATGTGGATAAAAGCTGGCCACTCAACCTCACTTCAGTTAAGTGGGAAAATAATGGATTGAGTCCTCTTGGAGCACATTTCTGGGTATATCAAAGAGGTTTAGGAAGTCATCAATCTTGACTTTAGCAAGGGTTTTTACCCTAGAATTTATTTATCCCAGAATATTCTTTTACCTGCACTAGGATGTTACTGTCTGGATGGGTGGATTACTAGATGGGCAAAATCCTGGCTGGATGGTTGTACTTAGAGGGTAGTACAGGTGACTTGTCCTGGGACTTGCCCTTTTAAACATCTTTATCAATGACCAGGTGTCAGAGGTGTTGGAGCACATTCCTGTCAAGTTTGCATACGAAAACAAATTTGGGGAGGGGGGCAGTTGATAGGCTTGAGGGCAGGGAGACCCTCCAGGAGGACAGGACTGTCAGAAACCCTGTGAATTTCAATAAGGACAATGGGAAGGAATAATTCTTTCTACAACACAGGCTGTAGACTGGCTGCCTGGGGAGTGAGTGGATCTGCAGAAAAGAATCTGGGGGACTTGGAAGGCAGCAAGAAAGATGTTTAAAAAGTGCGTCAAGTTCAGCAGAGGGTCACAAAGATGTTCAGGACTGAAGCACTTGCCCTATGAAGAGACACTGGGGAATCTGGGCTTGTTCAGCTTGAAGCAGAGATAACTTCAGGCATACCTAATAGGAGTCCCTAGGGTGTACAGGGAGGTCACTGAGGAGATGGAGTTGGATTGCAGTGCTGCAGGACAGGAAACGCAATGGACAAATTCAAATGAGAGGTAGAAGCAGCAACCTTTTGCCCATGAGGACAGGCAGGTGGTGGCACATCTTGCCAAGAGAGGTTGTGCAGTCTCTGTCCTTGGATCCTTTCAAGACCTGATTGAATGAAGCCCTGAGCAACCTGGCCTGACCTCAGAGTTGAGGTCTGCTGTGAGCAGGTGGTCAGACAAGTGGCTGCCTGAAGTCCCTCCCTTCTGATTCTCTGATTCTATGACAAGAAGCAGGAAGAACTGTAAATTTACAATGGTATTTTTGGACTAAACTGATTACAGATGTAGACAAATATTTCTATTAAAAAACAAAGTAAGAATTTCAGCCTCTACATAGTGACTGACTTCAGTCTGGATTATGTTGGGAAATGTATTAGAAAAACAGGTCAAAAACAAAAATGAAGTTAAAATTGGTAGTCAGTATATATGTTGCAAAATTACCTTGTTCATCTCTGCATCTTCCTGAAAGCTTTTTTTTTGGCACAGAAATGGTTTAGAAATACATTTTTTGATTCTGAGTAGGAGATATAGCAAAGATTTTGGGCTTGGCACTAAATTGAAGGGTACTGGAAGAGTTCTCCCTTCTTCAAAGTAAGAAAACCAAAGTTTAGCCCTTGCAAATTTCCATTCTACATCAGCATCATCCTGAAAAACAGAAAGACAGCTGTTAATACACTGTTAATACCACCTTGACTATTGACAATGCTGTAGCTAAATTTCATGTGTGTTTAGAATGTGATTGGCTAAAGTTAATCTCAGACAGATCAAGAACTTTTTTATAATCTGTAAAAATCAATTTTCAATTAATGGAACTGTTCTTATTAATCCATTTTAAAAAACAGAATTACATAAGAACAAAGTGGATTTGATTTAAACACTGGTTACTCCGGAGTGAGAGCTAATAGCCTGCAATGCAGGGTCACAAGGACAGACCTCTTTGTTTGGTGCTCTTTGTAAACCCACAGATAAGAAGGAAAGCTCTGATTTAAAAGCACACAGTATAATGCCCAAGTTAAAGTTTCATGGCAACACTCAAATTCATCTGTTAGGGCTTGAGTGACTAGCCATTTTCTTGGAACACTGTCATTCTCAGTCAATAAAATGGAAAAATCCTACATTAACATAACAAAAAGGTAAATCACTTGATGTGACTAGCAGTTCTGATTTCTTATCTCATTGGTCTCTTCTGTAGCAATTAGTTTATTATCTCTTTTTGTGAAGAAAACATAATATCAGAATTTCAAATTAAAATTCTACTCTATTACTTCAACCATGAAGTTAAAAAAAGATTATTACCTAATTACTTCCACTTGCTGGAATATATGATTAAACCAGGTATGCTACCATCACCATGGTTTATGTTTAACATTTATGATAGCCAAACATCTTACTCCTCCCTCTAAAGTTCAAAAGGGTTTTCTGCAGAAAGGACTGACGTCACATTCAAGGACATGACTCAATAGTGCCGTTGCTGTTTTTAGAAGCTGTTTGTATCACCATATTTTTGGATAATACCCTGTTTTTTATTGCACTGAACTGGATAGTTTGTTCAGTGGCCTCCTGAGTCAGAAGAATCTGAACCTCCCCAGAGAATGTGTGTTGCTCTTGCTCAAGCTGGACAACACTATGGCCTCAAACTAGAGCCCAGAACCTGGGACCAGAGCAGTGTCAAGCCTGACCCTGCTGCCCTGCTGCAAGGGAGTCACCTGGGAAAGGCTGGCATGGCCAAGATCCTAGAGATCTGTTTCCTTTTAAACAATGATAATAATTTAACCCTTTGTTGTCCATGGCATACAAAGGTCCATGCTGATTTTCAGTAGCCCTGCTGCTCAAAACTTTTGTTTTTTGTTGCTCAGAGGACTAGAGCAACAGTTGTTTAAATAAAATAAGAAACGAATTGCTTGCAAGGTCAAGGCATATGAATGAGAACATCCTTGCACCAAGAGGAACACTACTCAATAAGAACTATAAATGAGGGAAATGAAAGGTTCACAAAGTCACACAGTGGATCCCACCCAGTTCACGAACATAACACAGTTTAACAGCAGCTTCTTAGTCCAGTCTAGTTCTTACTATTGCAAGCATATGCAGCCCTGTAATTTCCTGGTATTTTATAATAAAAAAGTACAGCAGAATTAATACTTTCTCCTAATATATTTGAAAAGCCTATTATTTTTCTTAAATAAGATGTCAACAAGAAAATTAAATGTTTCATCATAAATGGAATTTTTACCTCAATTTCCTGGAATGAACTGTTGATCATTGCGATAAGCATGTTCAGTAAGACAATGACCATGGTAACATTATAGACTCCATAAAGGACATAACCAATATTTTCAATAAATTTATGTTTATAATTGATGACAACTGATTTGACTTCTGAGAGTCCAAATATAGCCCAGAACAACGTCTTGAAACTTTCTTCAACACTAAGAGGAGAAAGTGAACACGTGCATATGTTACTGAGGAAAAACAGTAACATTAAATTTTTCCATTATTATAATGCAGAACTTTCCATAGCGATATTATGCAGAACAACTAGACTATCTAATTTCACATGTACAAGAAGTTTCATGATATAAGATTCCTAATATTTAGGACTAACAATAAAACCACCTGATTCAGGTGAGGAATTATATATACATTCTCCAAAGAATATTACAATGATTCACTTGTTAACTAATCTACATGCTACACACTTGCTGTTAATATGAATGTAAATAACAAAAATAATTAACCAGTAAATAATTTATTTTAATTGCACTGTTAGTTCACTTAGTATGAATTATTTCACCATTAATATGACTAACATTCTGAAACACAGTGTGTCTGACTGTAAATCAACATTTTTCCAAAAATAACATCTCACAGACCATAATCTTCCAGTTGTGTTTTCACTACTCCACAGATCCTCGGAAAAGGCAATAAGCCTATCCCCTAAAGTGTGGGGATACTGATTTGGGATTTGTTTTAGGTTGATTTTTTTAAAATACATTTTAAAATACATTTTTTAAATGAATGTATTTCCTCTTAATCAGCTTTTATATATAAATATATATATACACACACATAAGTTGAATCCTCTAAGGCATCTTCTCTATCTACCTCCAACTGTTTGAAGACATATTTTCTCTTGTTTTGATTAACAGATTTCAGTTCCCTGTGTCCAAAAGTGCTATAGCATTGCAAAGCATATTTTGGATTTTATTGCATTATTGTTAAGAAAAAAAGTTAAAAGAAACTTAATTTTTAGTTGTGAATTTACTTCTCCACTTATTTTATCAGCATCCCACCTGCAAGTTGAAATTTTAGGTACTTATCTATTGTGTGAACTAGTAACACCAAAAAATTAGGTGTTACTGCTAAAAGTAGTAACAATTTTTTCTCTCTTGGCCAAATTTCTTTCCTGGCTGAGTACAATTCATAACAGCTATAGCTTAAATATGACATCCAGAAATTAAGTGGGCAAGGGCTGCAAAGCATGGAAAAAGAATGACTTTACACTCAAGTGATTCATCTTAAAACCACAGCTAGAAATGAGAGGCATGACATACTTACACCAAATAACTCCTAACAGACAGAGCAAATTCAGAATTTCTATTCTTATGGTGGGAGAAGAAAAAGAAAACAGCCAAGGAAATAGAGAGTTTTAAAAAAGGGGAGGGAGGGTGGAAAGAATATATTTTCTCCACTCAAGATCGAATAGGTTATTGTCATTGGAAACTGTGGAAAGCCAGAGTTTAAAAGAAGGATTAGATTATTATTTTTACTAGTAAGAATATATGGAGTTGTCTGAATTAAATTACAAATATTTTATAATGTGTATCACACTGCAGTGATTAGCCTGCTTCCATTACAGATGACAGTGGCACTTGACTGAGGAATCAGCCTCGCTCACACATGCTGCGTGGAAACTCTGTGCTGTGCTCTGAAGTGATGGTGCTGACTGTCCTTGCAGGCAGGATGCTGTCCTGCAGGCCCAGGGTCTCACCTGACTGATGTCCTAAAATCCCTGAACAACCCTGGGAACACACCTTGTGCGTGGAGTGATATCACAGATTGCACTGCCAGGTCATCAGACATACATACAGTGCTGTGTACTGAGGTACTTCTGTTTTCAATAAACCTCCCCTGCCTAATGCAACGTAGGAGTCTGTTGGACTGCTTTTCCACAAGGACACATTACAGGCTCATGGTCAACCCCCAGGTCCTTTTCTGTCAAGCTGCTTTCCAGCTGGTCAGCCCTGGCCTGTCCTGGTGCTTGGGGTTCTTCTTCCCCAGAGGCACAACTTTTCCTGTGTTGAACTTCACGAGATTCCTGTTGGCCTATTTCTCCAGTATGTTGAGGTCCTTCTGAGTGACACCACAACCATGTGGCCTATGAGTTGCTTGTTCAGCAATACAGGTGTCCTACCTTTGTTTGGTTTCCAGCCCATTGAGATAGACCAATCTTGACTAAAAAGGTAATTCTTGAAAATCAATCAGCTTCCTTGGACTGCCCTTCTCTTCAGGCCCTTATCCCATTAAATTCTTCTCTGAACAGGCTAAAATCTGCTCTCCTGAAATCTGAGGTTGTGGTCGTGCTATTTGCTGCCTTCTCTCTTCTCAGAAACCTGAACTCCACCTTCTCATGGTCAGCCAAGGCTGCTCTCAACCTTCACATACTAAACCAGCTCCTTGTTTTTAAAAGTCAGCTCTCACAAAGCTCCTCTCTGCATCAGCTTCTTGATCACCTGCATCAGCACGTTATGGTCAATGGCCCCAGAAACCTCCTGGGTTGCTTGTGCCCCCCTGTATTGTCTCCAGGGTGGTTAAAATCCCCATCAGGACCAGGTCCTGCAAGTGTGAGGATTCTCCCAGTTGTATGAAGAAGGCTTCATCTACTTCACCTTCCTGATCCAGGCATTTCATAGCAGACACCCACTACAACATCATCTGTGTTGGTCTGCTCTCTAATCCTGCCTGATAAACTCGCTGGGTCATCATCTACCCCTTAGACAGAGCTACAGGATTCCTGCTGCTCTCTCATGTAAAGGGCAACTACATCTCACCTTCCCAGCCTGTCTTTCCTGATTTATCATAGTATTGTTGAGACAAAAAGCTTATCTTCTGATTTCAAATTTTCTGGTCCTTTGAGCACCAGAACAAGAGAGAACATTACTACTTAATCCAAGACAAATTTTTAAGACATATAAACCTTATAAAACAACTAGTAAACTTAATACATACAATACAAACAACCAACTTTCCACAAAAATAGCTCACAATCATTACCATTTAATTGGTTTTACTTACGTTGTGAATGCTTCATTTTGTTTTGCCCCCAGGTAGTAGGAATAGAGATTAAACATGCCTATCATGAAAGCCACAAACACCATGATAAATATCACCATGAACTTGAAGATGTCTTTCACAGTCCTGCCAAGTGATATCTGCAGTGGTCCAAAGCTTTCATTAGCTGGTAAGATGTAGGCTATCCTGGAGAAACTTAATACTACTGCAATTGCATACAGGCCTTCAGATATGATCTGAGGATCAGACGGATCCCAGTTTATTCTGGCTAGAAACAAAAGATGAGAATTTTGGTCAACATTTCAAAGTCTACCTTAGGCTGTTTATTAAGTACTCTCTCTTAATGAGCAACTATGAACTTGTCAGTGTAAACTGGAATTAAATGAAATGGTGCTATGCAAATTGGGAACAATTTAGACACAGTCCTCATAAGTTTGGGTTTGGTTTTTTTAAATGTACATTGCATAATGAATTTCCAGTGATTTTTAGTCAAGGTTCTAAGACTTCGTTGCCTAAATGTAAGAAGTAGCTAAATTTTACTCATTTGAACTTAAACACTCACAGAAAACTGACTTCCTAACTGACAGCTGTGAGTACTTCCAAGTATGACTGCTCATATACTTCTTCACAGTGCTCAGCAAATGACTTGCATGAAGATGCTGCTAGAAATAAAAGTGAAAGGAAGGAAGATAATTGGTTAAGACTGAAACAGAAGTGGGATATTATTTCAGCTGCTATACTAGGGCTGTGGAAGCATTTTACTTTTTTCCTGATGCTTCACTCTCTTCTTTTTACACCTTCATCAGAAGTGTAATTTGAAATTAGAAGATATCTTGAGTGGGATTCAGTATGATATTAAGACATCTGCAGACAACTATCCAAATGGAAGGTATAGTCAGTGCAGCCTAGCGAGTGCCTGAGGCTTGATTCAAAGCCCCCGAACAAAGGCATCCATCCCCATTTGAGATGCCCAGGGTATCCAAGAGATTTGTACAGATCTGTGGAAGATTTTTTTGGGGTAGTACCTTGGAAATTCAAATGGCACTAGTCAGTTACATTTGGCCAACTGAATTAAGCCAGGTAGCCCTAAAACCATTTCACAGCTCCACTGACTCTGTTGATTAGATCTCCGTTGATGATACAGGTGGGCCGTCCATGTCTGTTTGTACTGGGGAGTCCAGAGCTGGACACAGCCCACTGTGTGGGTGCACCAGCGCTGAGTAGAAGGAAGGAGGGAAGGATCATCTCCTGTGACCTGCTGGCAACAGTTTCCCTAATGCAGCCCAGGATACCACTTGCCTTCTCTGCCGTAAGGGCACACTGCTGGCTCGTATTCAGCCTGGTGTCCACCAAGGTATGTTTGCTAACCTCTGATAAAACCCGTGGCATTAAATATTCACTATTAATATTATGCTAGCACTACCATATGCAGATGTTCTCCAAGCAGACTTCAATATACATACGTGCACTATAAAATGGCTCAACTCCGTGTAAAACAAAGTCACAACTCATGAGTGATGCCACTGGTAACTGCCTTGATACAGTATTATAAAGCACAAATGAGTTACAAGATTTGTGCTTGTCATACCCAGAAACTGGGAACATAAACAACAGTCCCTGTTTGCAAATTCTTCAAGTGGGTGTTACTGAAAACCAAATTAACATTTAACTATGTGCTTTTATAAATTATGTGGCATTTGTATTTTTCAAGAAAAATTTGTAAGACTACAATTTAATGGATTTCAGGATATATATATTAATTACTTTGCTTTTTCTACAGCCTGGATAATGAAGAAACGCAACCTTATCAGAAATAGTATTTGAGGCACAGAATAGAGATAGGAACTGATGTAATTCAGTATCTAGAGAAAAATATCTAATAAAGGGAAAAGAGATATGGTGGTGTTCAGAGTGAACACAAGTAAACAGACCTTAATTTTTTCTCAGTTGAGCAAAATAGCTTCCAGTCACTTCTCATATATGCCAAGCAAGTTTATTAACATTTTTATCTCCTACTGGTAAGGAGAGTGGATTGAGAAATATTAAAATAATATAACAAAGTCTCTGAGCAAATAATATATAAAAGATAAATATACTGGTTATTTTGGCAAAGCAGTTCCTGCATCTCATTGTTTAGTTCTGCCCCTACATGTAAAGTACATCATGTTTACAATTGCACCAACACAAGTGTTTGCAGGATAGAATTGTGGGGTGACAGTGACGTTATTTTAATCTCAGATTGTTTCAGTGCCTGATGTCCCCAAAGTCCCCAAAGAGATGTATGAGCATAGCCAAGGGACCTATGGTCAAATAGTAGGAATGAGAAAGAGTGGGAATTTGTTAAGCAGTACATTATGGAAATAAATTCATCTTGGCACAAGAAATCAATTTTAATCATGTGCAATTAACTCACCCAAGGTGTAGTATTTTATGTTAGGCTCCAGTGTTGGACTTGTCAGATCTTTCATATTTGCATCAACGAAGTTCTGGGCTCTGGACGCATGCCAAAATGCCATAAACCTTGCTATGAATGATGCTGCAAAAATTGCTAGCATACCAAAATCAAGCATATTCCATAACTCAAAAAGGTATTCCTTTGGACCTTGAGACCAAATTTCTTTACATTCCGACCATATCATGCCTGTATAGGACAGAACAGAGAAAACAGTTCTGTTTTATCTCTTTTATTGTCATGTTTGTTTTACTTGACGTTTTATTATGTATAGGATATGCTCTTGGTTGCAGTCAAACTC
This sequence comes from Scolopax mira, assembly GCA_004320125.1. Classification (NCBI taxonomy): domain Eukaryota; kingdom Metazoa; phylum Chordata; class Aves; order Charadriiformes; family Scolopacidae; genus Scolopax; species Scolopax mira. Next base: position 34,045 of record BJBW01007017.1, on the reverse strand, counting down.
AAAACAATTTTGGTCAGTGGGAGTTCGAACAAAAGCAACACAAACGAAAACCCTTGGACCTGCCAATTCTTATCCATTCCAGTACTTCTTTCTCATGTGAGCAATAACAATCTCTCTTGTTGTTTTCTCTTCCACAACTAAAAAAGCTTTCAAAGAGATGAGTGGGATGTGAGTATTACCATCTGTTACAGACAAAGAAAGAGACAGAAAGAGCAGAAATACTCTGGCATGATCATATAGCAGTGGTAGAACTAATAGCAGAACTCACATTTTCTTATTTGCAGATACCCCTGTACTGAAATTACAAATATATGTCACAAGTGAGCATGAAAATAAGAATCAGACCTAATGTTTCTTCAATAGGGCAAAGGTATCTATTCCTAATTATTCTCCCTTAATAATAAAATATAGAACTACGGTATTAGTTTATAGCTCTCTTTTTATTGAGCAAATACTTTTCCTTTTAAAGATAACATTTATTTAATCATGAACTACATTTGTAGGATTTTAAAGAGTGTTAAGAAAAAACTAAACTGGAATAATGTCACTATTTTTTGCACTTATCAAACTGTCTGAATGAACTTTTCATCATTTTCAGATAAGGGCAATTATAATGTTAATTATAGTAATTAAATTCAATGCTACATCTGTATGCACTGAATCAATTTTTCATAAACCATATTATGCATGACTGAAATAAAGAAAATAGATTATATTAGCATACTATGGGATTAAATTGAGAAATTATTATTTACTCCTTTATTATCAGATGGAAACACTGGTATTTATAGATTATTTGGAAATCTAAATGCCATGTTATTCCTATAATACACAATTATATTAATCTATAAACAGCTTTACGATGAAATAAAGATCATCATGGTCTTTTAAAGCCAGAATCAGTTGGTGTGCAAATGGCTCTAATTTCAATCCCAGAGGACTCCAAAAAGCAAAATATTTTAAATGCATAATCTCTTGAATGGAAACAAACTCTATTTAGCTTGAATTTAACTCTCCCGTATTACTGACTGAGCTAACAACCAGAACCCAGATCCTTAAAATATTTGGGCATCTAATCCCCATTGGAATAAATGGTATTAGCCTTGTAAATAAGAATCAGATAGCTAAAATATTTTTGACGGTCCGGTGCTCAAGTTTTGAGGCTGAATAGTACTGCATCACCACGTTAAATGGGTCAACTCAGAAAACTATTTGTAGTATTTAACTTCATCCCTATGTTGGAAAGGAAAAATCTACCACTGAATGTTCAGGGGTCTATAGTCTCCTTTTCTTTTGTCAATAATACATTCAGCTATACACTCTTAATTCTGCAGGCATACTTGCAAAATAAGAAAATTTTAGCTGAAAGAGACAACTGGACACAAAACCACTTGGCCCATAATGTGGAAATCCTTGGTCTTGGGAGTTGACACAGCTTGACTCAAAAAAGCCCAGAAAACTGGTACACACTTTCCTTTGATATTCATAAAACTGAATTCATTCATATTCAGATGATGTAGGTTCCACCTGAATGTTTGTATTTAACAGGCACATGTCAATCCTGCTGACATCCAATAAGAAACATGAGGCCAATGTGTGAATGAAGCCAGTTGAAACATAACCTTAATAGCAAAGGATTAAATTTAAAAACTGAAATCATAGCATGATACATTCAAGCAAAACTTAATCTTTACCTATTACCCAAGAAATAATAAGCAACTCCATCCATGAGAAGCAGGATGTTTTCATCCTAAATAGCTGTTTTACGTTGCCTGTTGTTTCATTAGGTCGGAGTTTGGTGCCATCAAATCTGTCAGCTGCATTCATGACAAGTAGACCAAGAAAAATGGTGAAAGAGGCTGCATGGGCTACAAACTTCATAAATGGTCCACGCATTATCCTCCCCAGCTGCAACAGAGGATATGAAACACAAGGACATTGCATTTCTTTCTTCCAAAATAAAAATTTATAAGAAGAAGAGTAACACAGAGAAATATATATTTCAGTAACACACAGGAACAAATATTTGGGAAAAGTTGTATGGTATGATACCATGCTGACACTCGCCTTTAAAAGTTTCTACTTATTTGTTATTTTGAGAGGGATAATCTATCAGTTTCACTAAATATGTATTTTAACTCAGTATTTTGAAATAGTTCTGTAATTATATTGGGGCACCTATTTTTATATAAGTCATCAAGAGAAAAAAATATTATAACTGTTGAATTTTGTACATGCTAGTCATCCTTATGAGGCAACAATGAGATTTTGAGACTTTCTAAAAGTTGTTTTTTTGCTATACTTCTTTCAATATCAAAGTCAGAACTTTGCTGTCCTTACAGTCAGCTTTTACAGAAACACAGAATAAAAGGTTGCAGCCAAGGATGTGATGATAAGGTCTCAAATACAGATAAATTAAGAAAACTACACAAATATGAAAAAAAAATACTTTTAAAGGAACACTGCCAAGGTTAGCAGGCATAACATTTGTTCTTTTTCCTTTTTTACAAATTACAAATTTACAAATAATTACAAATATTATTTTACAAATGCAAACATTCAATAATGTTTCTCATTCAATAAAATTAATCTTTTCTTAAATAAAATATAGCATCAGCCTCATGAGATGAACTTCAACATCCAATTATTTCGAGTGAACTGCACAGAGAACAGGTAACAGTCATGGGGAAAGATTTTATTTCAAGCTAGGAAGGAACAGTCATAAACAGCACACAGTAAAGCAGAGCTGGAAAATAACAAAGTACTTTGACAGTGTCCTTTTAAATGCGTTATCATTGTGTTCAGAAATGAAGATGGGTTAGGAGACAGATGTCAGGAAGAGATACGGTCCAGAAATAAGAAAAAATACTGAAGGACGTAATGTTAATATATCCCTTGATCAAAAAAATATAAAATTCAAAACTCCTGGTGCCCCCCCAACCACCCATTCAAAATAGACAGAAAAGTATTTTGAGTACTAAAATCTTAAAAGACACAAAAGCCTGCAGAAAAGTCAGGGGAATCCCAAACACAAATATGAGCTGGGAAGAGAACAGATTGAGAACAACCCTGAGGGGAGTGTTGGTTGATGAGAAGCTCAATGTAAGACGGCCTGTATCTTCTCCATAAAGAGATCTGAAATTTTAAGTGTCATTTCAAGATTTTATTGGCTGACTATTATATGGCATTGTCATAACTTTCAGCATTTGTGCAATCATGTCAACCATAGTAAGTCCTGCTTCCAGGGAGATTTCACTGTGTATATGTAAAAAACAGAATCATAGAATTGTTTGAGTTGAAAGGGACCTTAAAGATGATTAAGTTCCAGTCTCTCCCGTCATGGGCAGTGACACCTCCCACTAGACCAGGTTGCTCAAAGCCCCATATAGCCTGGCCTCAAACACTTCCAGGGGTAGAGCATGCACAACTCCCCAGGCAACCTCTTCCAGTAAAGATTTTCTTCCTAATATGTAATCTAAATCTCCCCTCTTTCGGATTAAAACCATTACCCCTCATCCTATCACTACACTCCCTCATAAAGAGTCACTTCCCATAGGCCACTATAGGCACTAGAAGGCAATATGGTCTTCCCAGAGCCTTCTCTTCTCCAGGCTGAACAATGCCAACTCTCAGCTTGTTCTCACAGGAGAGGTGCTCCAGCCCCCTGATAATTTTCGTGGCCATTCTATCAACTCACTCCAAGAGGTCCATGTCTTTCCTGCGCTGGGGACTCCAGAGTTGGATGCAGTACTCCAGGTGAGGTCTCACTAGAGAAGAGTACAGGGGCAGAATCACCTCCCTCGACCTGCCGGCCACACTTGATGCAGCCCAGGATACAGTTGGCTTTCTGGGCTGTGAGCACACATCGTCGTCTCATTTTGAGCTTATGTCATGAAATAAAATAGCATTCTAGAAGTTTGGGGTTAATTATGTCAGTCGTTACACTGAATTACTAATTAGAAAAGCAGAGCAAACAGTTCACAAAACTTTGCAGAGCCTCTATGTGTATTGCTACTCGAAACTCAAATAAGAGGCAAACTAATACCTTTCAGCATCTGACTCTAGTGAGTTGCCAAATCAACAGGATTTTGTCCACGTACTTCTATGGAGTGTCTTCTGATCTGAAACTCTCAATTCAGTATCTGTGGTGCCAGCTCAAATTAACTTTTTCCTAATGAGGTAACTGTTCAGCTATACAGGTAACGGATTGAGATGTTGCAAATGTTATAAAGACATTTTTGCCTTTCTCAGAGCCACAGCATGAGAATATAAAGAAATGTGTCATAATAACTCCACCATAAAGTATTATTTTCACCATAAATACTCTCTGCATTTTCTTTCTCTTCTGTCACTGTGCCAAACCTGGAAAAAGAATGCGCACTTTATCTCTGTAGGAGAAGAGATTTATAAAATTCCATCAATTCATACACAGAATGGACTCTGTTGATCCACATAATTTTCTGTATTGGAGCGATTCTATCCTGAAATTAAACAGTGAACATTTTGTCCTTAAAAAAACAGAAGAATCAAATTTGAAGTATGGGTGAAGCACAAGGTCAGAAACAGCAACTGGTAAAAAAAATGGATTTGGCTTTACATTTGCAGAATATAATGAAACAAAAAGCATTCAATATATAAATCGCACATTGATACAATTAAATAGTGACATAGTGACAGAGGAAGTGAAACTTTAAAAGATGTTGTGCTTTGAACCTTGACCTTAAAAAGCTACTGTGAAATAGCTTTTTCAGAATGTACAATGGTTCAAAATTACTTTGAGATCCAATAAATCATTGAAAAAGGAAAATAACAAATAAATATGTTACTGCTACAGTTGAAAACCAATTGCTGAAGTATGTTGAATCTCAAGGCATGTTTTAAGACAAAAGTATTCATAAAAATCCTAGTCACTATACAGAAAAGTGAAAATGATATAACCGATTTTTATTGTCCAGAATGAATGAAATTAAAAATAAGACAAAACAATAAAGGCCCACCTTCTTCCTCTCAGAGAACAAGACAAAAAAAACCCCTATCACAAAGACTTCAGTCCTCTCAACTTTCCTCTTCTCTTGGAATCATTGCATGCGCACAGGATTCAACCTGCTAAAATCATGGATATTATACTCTAACCTGTCGAATAATCCTTATAGGATCCCATTTGTTCCCTCTAACATAATCTCCAGGGAAATTTCCCATCAGTGTTCATGTAAAATCGATAGTGTTAAAACAGAGATTCAACACAAAGTTCCCAAAGGTTAGATTTGTAACCCATCTTCAGTGGAAGGGCTTCCCATACTACCTATCACTACAAACAGTGTGTTATAAATGGATGCAGGGGAGGCTGTGTGTGACTTCATGAAATATAATGAGTATTAACACTGTCTTTGCAAGCCAATACACTTCACTTTGACTTCTAGAAAACTGATGACAACTGTTTTAATTTCTGGCATTCATGTTTCAGTGACTTCTATCTATTAATTTTTAATCACAAAAATAAAAATCCTTTGAAGTAACTGGAATCAACCCAACAGCCTGAATTTAGGCTAGTTCAGAATCAATGGGAAATGAGGAACCTCTGCAGCTGCCTGTTAAGGCAAAACTAAATGAAGAACAGTTTGACTCATTTCTAAAGTATTATTTCAACAAGGCAACTCTTGCTCAACCATTGCGATTTAATTTAATATACATTGCATTCAACACATTTACCTGTATTAATTGTCAGAACATGAAATCTTGCAGCCATTCCATTCTAACTCATCTTTAAAATAACAAGTTTCTGAAGTATGATTTAAGCATGTCAGTAATTTATACTCACACTTCATCTCTGCCAGACAGGAATCTAAATAGAGATGATAGAGAAATTAATAAAAGGCCATCACAAGATTTCAAAGACTGACCTTACTGCAAGGAGCAATCCAGTAAGCCATTGAAAGGAACGGCAGTCCTACCGCAACGGCCAGAACAACCAGAAACTTCACTGCCATGGTCTGCTGCCGTAAACCTGACAAATTCTCATACCAGATTGAGAGAAGTTGTTGCTGGCAGTTTGGATGTGCTACAAACTGGAACAAAGAAAAGAGCACAAAAATAGTATTGACATCAGCATATCTTTTCTTAAAATAAGATCTGTATGAAGCATATTATGAATGTTGGGATAGCCACAACTCGGCTTATATTCAAAGGAGCACTAAAAAAGGTATAAGAAAAGTTTTTTTGATGAGCATAATCTCACAGCAAGAAGACATGTTATCAGTAACAATTAATCCTTTAATTTTAAAAAATACTATTTTATTGACACTTTGTTCCATCAAAACTCAAGTTTACTCAGTTTTCTGAGTAAAACACAACAGCTTGACAGAAATGTGTATCAATATTTTTTATCGTGCAGTGCACAGGACTGCTGTGCTATACTCTGTTTTTTACTAAATCTTTTGCTTTTCCAGGCTGCAGAAGTAGTGCAAATTTCTTTCATCTTTTTTTTTTTTTTTTTTTTAACTAGATTAAAACTAAAACCAAGTAAATACCAACAAATTCTGCATACAGCTACATAATTTTTAGAGCTATTTGCTCTCATACTGAGTGTGACCAGCATCCACTCTGAATATCTACTTCTTGTTTATGTTAGAAGTTATGTGGGGCAAAGATTTTTTTTGTTTGTAAAATACTCTGTGCAGAAGGGCCCAAATGTTCATTTAAGCATCATAGGCTACAAAAACATAAACACTTAATCATAGCACAATTTAATACTACGTCTGTTTGATCAACAAATTGCTTACTTTTTTAACTTCATACTTAATGGCAAGTTTTAAGCGGCTAAGGCTGGGGCGACCACGTTCTCCATTATTATGGCTCATCTCTACATCACCATTCAAAATTGCTTCCACTTCTTCTGTATTTCTGCACAAATCAAGGAGTCCCACTACAAAATCCTTGCATTGCATAGACAATTTCTTGTAATCATTCTAGAAAAGAAAAAGAAGAAAAAAAATAACTTGCTGCTAAGACGTAACACGAGAAATAGTTCTACATCCCACTACACATCCATGAGCATCAATAGTTTGTTTCCATCTTGTTATGGTTTGTTTTGTTTTTTTTTTATGGTAGAGTAACAGCACTTTGTTATCAGACATCTACTTCCCCTGAATGTCCAACGAGTAGAATTTGTCTCACCTTGGTTACCTTAGGTGTCTACATAATCAGTTCTTACAGCTGAATTACTTCTCTAGGCTTCCTTTAGAACTAATTGAAAGTAAATCACCACTTCCAGAAAGATTGTATGACATATTTTAATGACTATTTTAAGTTGAGATGAACCACGCAGTGAAAATTTTTCTATTCACTGGATGTCACAGAATTAGAGATAACTAGTTCAGATATAGAAAGTTACACTGTAGAGATTTCAATTAGACAAGATGAGTATCCTACAGACAACACGTCTAAACAACCTCCCACACTTCTTGAGAATAACATAAATATTGGGTCTGGGATTATTCTTGTAAATCTTATCTTTCTCATTTTCCAACATTGTGTTTAGCTTGCAAACACAAGATTTGATTGCTGTTTTCTAGAAACAGTGTCAGCAGTGCTCCAGATAGCACGGTGATACCACATCTCTAACTTCATCCCAAGCCTTTGCCACATAAGCCAAAATGTTGCTCCACAGCTGCAGGTTCAGTTGCTTATTGTTTTAACTACCAAATATTCTTCTCAGTCACTGTTTTCCAAAAGGCATAGGTCAAATTAGAAAAAGAGATTTTGATCCCTGCAATCCACATTTCATTAATCACTCCTTACTTACAGCTGTGATTGGGTCACAAAAGTCAAATATTGCTAGACACATAGGGAGTTAGATGGATATAGATGTAGATGTATACCTAGAGCTGAAAAATGTGTACAGAAATATTGCCCCTGGCCTAAATCTTACAAGAGATTTACTCATACATGTGTCAACAACTTCTGTTATTTTTGTGACCTCTGCTAACTTTAATGTCTTAAAAAGATGAAATTACTGTAGAATTTTTCTCAAACAAAAGAAAAAAGAAAAGAAAAAACAAAACCAAAACCACAACCACCCTAAACCATACAGGACTGCTCACGTAGTCTATTTTATGTTCAATATAATGTGTTACCATTGCTTTTATTACAGTAACACATTTCCCCCCTCTTCTGGTTTCTTCTTTACAATATTCCCCTTTCTCCCACTCTTAGTCTTTGTTTAGTTCCTTCTTTTTAATTACTTCCTTCATGCTAACTGCCATCTAACACATCCTAGAAGAGAAACCATTATTTTGAGTACACAAGATACCCTAATTTATTTGCCGAGGTGTACTTCATGCATGTTTGTTCTTTATTACCCTCACCACTGCAATACCAGTTTATTGCTTGGATATATTAAAAGATTGCATCCCAGTTTTACATTAACTTTACTTAGATGGATGCAAACATTCATAGACAAATAGTTATACAGACTATTGTATGTCTACATAAAACTGCCAGTGATTTATTATTTTAATAAGGTAATGTAAGCAAGAGCTCAGATCTGTCATTAAAGAGAAAGGAACTTTAATTTCTCTACAAAGACAACAGAAGCAAAATGCTAAAACTATCCATTTCATGACATGCTGTATATTTTATGATTGTATTATTTATTTTCCCTCTCTTCAGAAGAATAACAATAGAGATTAGCCAAAATCCTTAGTGGCATTACAGACATTTTGAGTGTAATATAGCACCTTCTGTTTGGCTTTCAGTTTTGTAGCAGCAGCTAAGATATGATTCAGCATTCAATCATTTCAATACATAAATTTCCTGTTCAGAATTAAAGAAAAAGTAGCTATTTGAGATCCATAGACAAAGAAAAAACATAGAGTCAGCCTACATGCCCTTGTACAACTAGATACCATGAACTGTTCCAAACTGATATCTGACACTTGAGCATCCAGTGAAAAAAGGAGTATTTTTTCAGAAAAAATAGGACAAAATAATTTGGCCTTCATAAATAACTATTAATTACAAAATATTGTAATGTATATTTGTAATACATTGTTATGTACATATTTTCTGGTAGGAGATACATATATGCATGCACACTCTAACACACTTTTCTTCAGTACTTTCCAGCTCTGGTGACTGAGACATGATTATCCAAACAGTGTGTGAGGATTCCATTACTCACGGTGCAGTCCAATGCCTTTGGGTAGTTTCAAAACAAAAATCCTACCTGAAAATTTATTCTCATGAAGAACATGATTTTTTTCTGAGTGTAGTCCTGTTTACCAAAATGAATACTGAATGAAGAGTTTTAAAAATAGTCAGATGCCCCTATCCACACTTTGCAGAATTATCCCTTCTGAAATTAGGTTTGTACACAGCATCACAGTGTATACAAGCACCCAGTAAATTCATCCATAAACTCCATCAGTTTATTTTCTCATTTGCAAATGCAGTAAAACAGCTTCCCCTGCTGTGAAACACGGGCGCAGCTGTGATCAGTGGTGGAAGCTGAGCTGAAATCTCCTCTGCGGTCAGGTCACAGCAAACGAGCTTGGGGAATCATGTGGTGCCCAGCATCACCACCTCCCACCCAGCACAGGGCGGCTGTAACACAGCACACACCTCCCTGCTCCAGCTCACGGTTTGCTGTCTTGAGACCTCTTCCCTGAGGAAGACTTCATCCTCTTAGGGAAGGTTATGGAGGACAGACGGGATGATAATGTCTGAAGCCACCACAGGAATATTTGTTGGGGTCTGAAGGTGGGGAAGGCAGTTCTAGCTGGGGAGGTTTGTTTCTAAATCAGTGTGTTCCCTTGCAGAGACTACTGCATGGGCTGCCTCCTGCCCCTTGCCTCCTTGCTCCACTTGAATGTGTAGTGACAGCAAAAATTATTAATATGCTCTTCCAGCCATCTCAGTGTCTCTGTGTCACACATGCACTGAATCCACCCAGAGTCTCACCTGCCTCTTACCGTACCGTGAGCCAAAGGAACATGGGAATTTGGTTGGTTAATCTTATTTTGGAAAATGGCCACAGGCATATGGATAATTCCACAAGTTCTCCTTTTCTGCAAATTGTAAACTTAATAAATTAAAAAAGCAGTCTTGGGAGACTTGAGAAGGTTGTTAGCAATTAAACTATAGTTGGAGGCTCTAAAATAATCAGCCCTTAATTCTGCAATAAAGTATGTAGGTGCTTTCTTTTACACATCTGACAATGCTGGTTCAAGGGCTCCTCACCAGTTTAGGAGAAATCAAACTGCCACACCAAGGAGGACAGGGCAGTGCTTGCTGCTCCCACACAGCAAAAGGAAGGCGATGATGTGGAGTGAGGGGATGAGGAACCAGGGGAACAAGATGCTGGTGGCAGAAGAATGACAGGAAAATGGGGGTGACAGTGGTTGCTGCTGAGAGGAGGCACCAGCCTCTCATGGCAGGAGCAGTCACAGCCTGTCTTGCTGCCCCTGAAAATGCTCTCAGGTTGCAGGATGATACTGAGCCCCATCAATGAGATGGAAGAGCATTCCACACCATGTCCTGGCCCTGATTAGTGAACTGTAGAGGCCAAGACCAGAAACACAGATATTCTATAAAGAATTTATGATTTCAAAGTGCCTTTTGAATCTAAGTGAGACCTACATGCTGGATTTAGGCATCTTAGCAGGTGGATAAACACATTATTCCTCTTACAAAGGTGGCCCTTACTCCTTCAGAGCCTCAGTTCTTCTCTAAAAAGTGATGTCAATTTTTCTCTGAGGGAGTTGACAATAACCATGATGAGGACTGGAACCTGATTTCTATAATGGGGTTGTAGAAATTACAATGAACAGAAAATAAGACTTTGAGATGATAAACTGAATTTTGCTTCTCATCAGAAATGCAAACTCAGATGACCTTATATAGGTCATCTGATAATACTCAGATGAGTATTAATTTACAACAAACAGTAACATATCTACTTTTATTTTAAAAATACATTTTTCCACTCCATCATATTAAACAATAAAACAGGTTGTTGCCATTATAGCTGCAGAGGACTTTTTACTAAATGCAAATCTTAACCATTTTGAACAGCACTGGGACACAGCTGTCGCTCTCAAAACTCAAGGCCACATGTCTGCAGGACAACATCTGTCAGATATGATCTGCATCCTTACCAATACAGTAAAGATATTTGCTATAGGGTGGGCAAAGGATTTAGATGACAGAAAATAAGAGCAAAATCCCCCAAAATAAAAATATTCTATATAGTAATAAACCTTGTAAAGCTGCACACTTAGCCATGCCATAAAAAGATAAATTAAATGGCATTCAGGAAATCCTGAAGATCTCAGAATTGCTCTGAAAGCCTGAATTAGCTGTTTGCGTGGTAAAGAAATATTCCCACACTGTGCTTGACACATCTGTCCAGTTAGTCTTCCTTCAGAAGTCATCTTCTACTTTCATCTTTTTTACTTCTAATAAAGAATTATCCCCCAAAACACTTGTAAAATCAGTACCTGCAACCAAATGCAACAGGCACGTAGTGCGAGATAACATCACTACAGAGGTCTGAGGCAAATAAAGTATTTTATTCCAGAGAACAGCAGTTTCCACTGATTTTGGCAGTTCCTACTTTGCATGAATCACAGTTTCATGGTCAGTGTTATCTGTAAACATAACTGATGGTATAAGTCAGGAGAGAGAAGTAATTTAGAAGACAGTCATGAAGCAACCAGCATCACAGTTCAGCATCAACCCTTTCTATTGCCTCTGAGGAAGACCTGGGAATCACCTGTGCCACTCGTTGCTGTAGGAACCAGTGAAGGAACCTCTAGGAAACTCCTCTGCAACAATATCCTCTCAGCACTATAAAATAGGTGACTTTCAAAATAGTGTATTACCAGAAAGTTCAATTTTAGTTCAGGTAAGGTTTAAAATGCCCTAGGTGGAGCTAAAGAGTTGCCATGTCCAAGTAGTTGCTGCACTGAAAATATACTTGTTTTGATTATGCTAACATGTATAACACACTTTCATGAAAACCACATTTCTACTCAGTGACTACACTATCCAGATAATTGTAGCAAACTCCTGAAATACAGTAAGGGCAACAATTTTTAGATAAATTGCTGTAAACAAGGATATGGGCTTGCAGGAGCAGAAACAAGCCCACACTCAGTAAAGACAACATCACCCGTTTCCTGCAGATTGTACATACAATCTTTGTACAGCCTGCACTGAACCTAAGCCTGGTGTATCTCTGTCAAGCCCCCAGCCTGTCTAAATACTGTAAATGTCACCACTTAGCGATAGTGGGAATGTTAACTCTTGTCAATGCACATATAAATGTACTATTCCCTTGTCTTTGATATTTATCCATAACCACCACATGATTTTAGTACTTACAAAAATGTTCCCAAAAGACCTTATGTTGCCAGCCACCTGCTCTTGGTGAAACCTTAAATTAAGGGATACTTAAATTTCCATGTTGACTTATGTTCCTGCTCCTCATTGTTCCCATTCACCTTCACTCTAAAGAGTTATGTATGTACAAGCAGAACTCGGACTAACACTTGGGGATACAGAGCTGCTCTGCCTCTTGTGCAGCCTCCTGGACAAGCCTGAGGGACAGTACCTCAAAATCTCTCTTACAATCCTTTATAGAACACTACTCTAGCAGTAGAGCTCTAGTTTTAGAGAAGGCAACAGCAGCAAAAGAGGCACTGAACAAACACAAGTCACTCAGGGATGAGCCAGGTCATGCCAAGGAAGGACCTCCTCACAGCGCTTCAGGGCAGGCTGCAGAAGCATGTATTCTGAACTAACCCCCCTTTCCTCACCCACAGGCTCCTCTCCCTGTCCTGGTGGTACCAGGGATAAACACTGGGCTGCCGGTTTGTCCTGCCAGTTGTGTACTGCAGCATAGATTTGAAGGACACTTCTTGCTGACAGTTCCAGATGATGATTTTACTTATTTTTATAATAATCTTAGCTTGTGTCACTCCAAACTGTGGTAAACGGAGCTATACAGCCCCTACAAATCAGACGTGCTATTTATCTCAACATAGCCGTGAACTTAACAGGCTGCATTTATGGTGTATGAAAAATGTTTTTCTGTTCTGTTCTAAATTTACTCCCCTTTAAGTTAATCAAGTCCTTTTGTTCACATCTTCAGCAGCTGCTAAAGAGAAAGAAACAAGAGTATGTGGTTTAAATACTCTTCTCTGAACTGTACATGAAAGCACTGAATGAAATCTCCGTCCACTGAGGTCCTAAGGATTTCTGCCAGGGACTTCATGAGGCAGATTTTCATCCTCTCCTTTAAGCTGATATGCTCTTCCCAGAATTTGGTCTTACCTACATAAAATAAAAATAGTCCTCTGCTCCTATTCCAGCTGTTTAGCTGCTGTTTTTAAGAACCCCTTACACGTTCCCCCTCCAAGAAATATTTCAGCTTCTTACAACAGATTGGTACCACAAAGGTACACCTATGATAATGAGCCAGGAGTAATTAATTCAGAACTGCAGCAGCTCAGCTCAGGTTGGCTGAGCAGAGGTGGGTTCACAGCCTTGAGAATTGTGACACTGCTCAGAAGATTAACAGTAAATATTGATCGTGGAAACTCTTCCTAACATGATGTTGGACATGATTCTCCTATTTCTTTTGATGGGGTCTGATCTCCTGCTACTGAAGTCTATATATCCTACTCTGTCCCAGGAGTGTCATCTAAGGGGTCTTGAATCCTTGGGTGTCAACTATTTTTATTTTTTTTTTCCAAAATAATGCATTTTGGTATCATTAAAAATTCTATATACACAGAAAAAGTCTTTAATTTCACAAAATTCACATATAACTAGGTACAAGTAAGTCAAAAGGAGAAACACCAGAGAAAAGCAACACATTATAAAAGGACAAGAAGGATATTATTTAGAGTTCTTTCAGTAAATAATTGTAAAGCATTATGAGAAATGAGAAAGCTTTCAGTCCAACTATGAAAAAATAATGAGAATGTATAAGGGTTTAGCAGAACCGAGCAATGTGGCTTGTGCAAGTGACCAAACTGTCCCACTACAGTTTCCTCTTTCCCCTGTCCTAAGCCAGCTTTGCTCATGGGTTTGAAGGATCTTCCTTACTATCCTGCCTGACAGGGAGCAGAAAAATTAGTTCACTGGCACCTTCTACATAGGCAGCATGAATTACGTTAAGCACAGAGCACGAAGCCATTCCCAATGATTTAAACCTCTCATTCATTAAACAATTACACATTTTCTCACATTATTCTGCTGAGTTGTGATCATGCTACTGATCTATTACTGTTCACGAAGTGGGAGAAAAAACTTTGAATGAACTTTACAATTCTGTGTCTGTCAGAATCAGTATCCCTCTACTCACCTTAAACTCTTTTTCAATGTTGGCAAGCACAGCCAACTCGTTGCTGAGTTCTAAGGCAGTCATTACAGGGTCTTCACTGGACAAAGACAGATAAGCAGGGCTAGCCAGACCTTTGTAGGCATTGATCCTAGACCTAGAATGGCTGAAAGAGTCATGCTTTTGTTTCTGACTGCATTCACTGCACTTGCAGAAATAGTCATGTGGCCTATCGATCCGAGCTCCTTTTCTCAGTAGAGTGTGGACAATCTCATACTCATGGCAATGAGCGGCCAGAATGATTGGTGTAACATCATGGGAAAACCGTGTGCCATCTTCATCGTATGCGTAGAAGTCATCGTGCTGGAGCTCCGACTGGCTGGGGCTTAATGCAAGCCTCTTGCCTTCAGCAAATGCAGGATGGCTTAGGATGGCTTCCACTATCCGAACGTAACCTTTGCTAATAGCCAAAAGCAAGGCATCCCCAACCCGAGACAGGTTCTCCTTCTTCAACAGAAGTTCTGTGATCTCCAGATGCTCATTGGCAACCGCCAGCTGCAAAGCGTTCTGCCCCATGTAGTCCACACAGTTCACATTGAGTGAGGGACATTCTTCCAGCATTTTGCGAATCACTGGAATATTTCCATATTCTGCTGCATCCAAAAATCGCTCCTCCTCAAGAGAAAGACTTGTTGAGTGGTCATTAAACATATAGGCTGGCCCTCGACTGGCCTGCCTCCTCCCCTTCTCCCGGAGAATGGTCTGTCGGCGCAGCGCTAGTCTGTTCTCGTTGCCTCGGCTGCGTGGAAAGAGAGAAATTATTAGTTCTGTTGTATACAAGGGCATATCCATTTTAAACAATAATTAATAAAAATATTTGCATATTTTTAATGCAGCCGGGAGACCAGAAACCCTGACTTTGACACACTTTGAAACCACTGTCACTACACAGCCTGTAGGAATCAGTAGCCAGCTACCTTTTATTTCAACAAAAAGTAAAAGCTTTAGCCAATCATCATTTCAGAATATGCTGCTTTTCCCTTATTTTGTCCTCCACAGCTTTTGCAAAATTTTTAGTGAAGATGGATTGTGCTTCACGTTAAATAGGTAGAATAACAGTTTTACAGGTAAGGTTCTTTCTCAGGTTTACAGAGAAACCCCTCTCTTTTTTTCTAGTACTCTTCTATCCAAACTTCTCATCATCATTTGGTAACCCACACATCCCTCTGATACGTATGGTCACAAAATGGTCACTTGACAAACCTGACTGCCTTCTATGACAAAGTAACCTGCTCAGTTGATGAGGGGCAGGATGTTGTCCACCCAGATTTCTCCAAGGCTTCTGACATGGTTTCCCACAGCTTTCTACTAGAGAAACTGGCAAGACAAGTGGTCTGTGTGGTGAGTGGGGAACTGGCTGACAGGCTAGACCCAGAGGGCAGTGCTAAATAGCTCCTTTTGAAACTGGCAACTTGTCACAAGTGGGGTCCCCCAGGGATCAATATTGGGCCAGCACTGCTTAATGCCATCATAAATGATCTGTCTGATGGGATTGAGTTTACCCTGATGAAGTTTGCCGATGACATCAAAACGAGTGGGGAAGTGGACACTTTGGAAGGGACAGCCACCCTGCAGGAAGACCTGGATAGGCTGGGAGAATAGGGCTAACAAGAAACTTATGAAGTTCAACAAGGACAACTATTAAGGTCTTGCACTTGGGAAAACAGTCCAGGAGTGCAGCACAGGCTAGGACCTATCTGACCTTCCTGGGGAGCAGCTCTGTGGAAAGGGGCCTGGGCATCCTGGTGGACAAGCTCAACAGGAATGAACAGTGTGCTGCTGTGGCAAAGAAAGCCAACAGGATGCTAGGTTGCATCAACAAGGGCATCACCAGCAGAGATAAAGAAGTCATTATCTGATTCTACTCAGTGCTTGTCAGGCCACACCTTGATTCAGTTTTGGCCCCCACCATATGAAAAAGATGTGGACAGGCTGGAGAAGGCCCAGAGAAGGACCACACAGGTGATCAAATGACTGGGAAACCTGTCACATCAGAATTAGGTTTGTTCAGCCTAAGCCTAAAAGAAGGCTTAGGGAAGACCTTATCATGATGTTCCAATATTTAAAGGGTAGCTACAAAGAAGACTGACGCTTCCTTATAACAAGGAAAAGACAAGGGAAACAATGGGTAAAAGTTATTCCAGGGTAATTCTGATTGAACACGAAGAAAAATTTTCACAATGAGAACAATCAGCCATTGGAATAATCTCCCCAGGAAAGTGGTGGATTCCTGATCATTGGATACTTTTAAGATTCAGCTGAACAGGGTCTAGGCCATCTTGCCTAGACTGTGCTTTTGCCAAGAAAGGTTGGACCAGATGACCCTTGAGGACCCTTCCAACCTGATATTCTATAGTTCTATAGAATCTATAGATTCATGAAAAAAATGCTTCTTATTTTACTTTAGAAAAGAAGAAATCAGTATAACATTTTTACATGTTAAAATCTCAGTTTCTGGTTACAAGAATATTTTCAACAGAAAACATTCAGCTAAGTTTGAGAATTGCTGCGATGTATTACTTTCTGACACCTTTGCTAGACCTAGCAGATCTTTTGAAAGACTTCCCAGGAACAACTGGGTATCAAAAAAAAAAACCAACCAAAAAAATGAACATCAGATCTCAAGTTCATTGTTTAAATATTTATTTTAAGTATAAAGATGACCTAGAGACTAGTGATGACATGCAATGGCTGCCTCAGTCCAGAGACAGCCAGTATCAACAGCACAAGGGAGGGAGGAGAGCTCACATCTGCTCAACTGGTAGGAGTGACACCACATGAGCCCTCAGGGTGTCCTCAGGTGGCCCTTCTGAAAGCCACCATCCCCTCAGGATGATTTGGTCTATGTTGGTGGTAAGTCACAGCTCGGAGTGAAGACAAGTTATAGTGGAAAAGGAGTCAGCAGTTGCGGGACGAGGCACTGCAGGGGACAGCAGGGCACACAAGCACGGAAATTCTCTAAATTCCCTTCTGCCTCAGAAAAGCAGGCAGGCTGCCTTCCCCTTCCTTTGGTTTTCTTTCCCCCATCACTACTGCAGCAACTATCTAAATTACATTTTGGATCTGATTTCTCCTCTTCACCCTGCTGATGGTTTTCTGACATCTATAATGTAATGCTCAGTCATAAATTGAATCTGTACAAGATAAAAGCATATCGACTGTATTGTATGACATCTGTTACTCACCATCTCCATCATCCTTTTCATTATTATGGTTAATAACCTTGATATATTATTTATTCCTCCAGTCTGTAACTTGTCAGCAAATCCTGCCAACTCTTGCTTCATGATAGCTCTGAAATGTTTTCCATTCTTCTACTGCAAACCTCAGTCACTCCTCACCTCGTATATTAATTATTGATTACTTAATTAATAATTATTTAATTTTTAAAACATAAAGTGAAGCATATCAATGCTAAGTTTGCTGCGGAATTCTACAAATTACGCTCCATTGCCTTTAACAAGAAAATCTAATTCATGACACTATTATTTCAGTCAACCAAGATCCCAATCCTCAATAGAAATTCAATTGCAAATAATTCTCTCTTGTAGAATTACTCTGCTAAACTACATAATATCCACTACAACTTCCTCTTTTTTCTTTTTGAATAGTAGCTTAATGATTCTTTACATACATATGCTCAAATACACTTCACTATTTTCAGTATTTCCCACAAAATAATAACCATGAGCATCATCTTATTCATTAAGTACTTACCAATGAATATGAATTTACGTATTTAAACCACAGTAAAAAAATCAGTCCTTTGTGACTCAAAACATCTTCACGAATAGTAATATTACAAGATATTATTCCTTCTAGATTATTTATATCTAACTTTAGTATAATTTCATTTTTGCCTCTTGCCTCCTCAGTTCCAGAGATGCAGCCCTCTGCAGCATTGGAAATCCTTCAAATTGCCAAAGTCTTAAATCTAAAAGGAAAAAGTTTTTGCAGGATAATCACAGGTGTGGAATGTGGAATATATCAAAACTTCCAACTGTAACATGTTCAATACTCAGGCATATTGGTGCCTGTACCATGCCACAATGGCAACTTTACAGCCTTAGTTTGGACTACGTCTACCATTTCATGGTATGGAATAAAGTTAGATCCCATCCTTTTCTACTCCTCAAGATCTCTGCAAAAGCTGTCTCAATTACTGTGGATTCAAAACATATGAGAGAACATGGATATATGCTAATGTCTTATAGGTGAATATGTGATATGGATGGTTGAAATTTTCCCATGCATATTTCCAGACATTTTAAAATAAAAATAATATTTCTATTTGTTGAAAAAACAGCCTTTGGAGAAGTTTCATGGAAAACATGAAAACTGAAAGAATGAAAATGTTACTGGCATTGGTGACAATATTGGTGCCAAAACCTGAAATTCATTAAATAGAAGCCAGTCTTTTGATGTATCCACAAGTGTTTTACTGGAAACTTGTGTGCTAAATTGGAACAGGGATGAAATAGTAGCAAGGAGAGACCACAGCAGAGAAAGCAGACACCAGACCCCCCAGTTTTGAAAGTTATACCTCAAAGGACTATAACATGGTTCTAAAAAGTTTCTTCAAACATGGAATACAAGAGTGTATTGGTAAGGTGAAAATCAACTGGGAGACAGGAAAGAGAAGGAAGTTAAAGACAAGATGGGAGGGAGGGAGAGGATGAGAAAGAAAAGACTGTAAGTAGAAATTTTAAAACCTGCTGGGCTTTAAGATTTATGCAGTGAATAACTCTTAGGAGATGACCATAGCAGCAGCACAGGGAGACAAGCTCCCTAACTTCCACAATAGAGTTAGTAGTCAAAAAATAAAGGTCTTCAATATCCCAATTCAGTTAATTCTACAGACAAGGGTTTTACTTGGGCTGTGTGTTTCTTGAGTTTTAGAGCTTCCTGAGGGAAAAAAAAAAAAAAAAAAAAAAAAAAAAGAGGCTCAGTATAATAAACATAAAAGTTTGAGAAAAAAACATTGACTTGGTTCTGATCACTATCAGATGGTATGGAATATCCCTTTGGTCGCTTGGGATCAGCTGTCCTGGTTGTCTCCCCTTCCAGCTTCTCATGCACCTCGCTGGCAGGGCAGTGTGAGAAGCTGCAAAGGCCCTAACTCTACCACAGGCACTGCTCAACAACAACTAAAACATCAGCGTGTTATCAACATTATTCTCATCCTAAATCCAAAACGCAGCATTATACCAGCTATCAGGAAGAAAATTAACTCTATCCCAGCTGAAATCAGGACACAATAACAAAATAATTGATTTAAAGCATATATCTTTATGCACCCCGCAAAACCAATCCACTAAAAAATTATTTTGCTGACATTTGATCTGTATACAGGGAAACAAACCTTCAACGGGATCATGGTCAGTATTTTTCTGAGATGTTAACAACTTCTGTTAACCAGCCAAAAACTATAGTTCATTAAATACATTCCCTTTAATTTTTTTAAATAGAAGCTGATTATATTTCCATTCCAGCAATACGCTCAGTATGATTTATGAAAACAAAGAGCAATCATTGCTAGTGAAGAATACTTAGAATTAGCTTGCTTGTTCAGTAGTGTTTCTTCTTTCCTTGCATGCATTTAGAAGAAAAATCATTGCTTAAATGGAAGATTAAGTACATACATCCCCTGGACACTAGTTCATCTTCTGGAGTAGAACTTATTACAGAATGAAATAGAAGATTTTTGCATTGTTTGCTGGACTGAAGCACATGTGTGATGCAGAGCTCTAAAATCTCAGTGTAATCTATTTTCCCTGCATCAATATATTTTATATGTATGAAATAAATTGCCTGGTTTGCCCATTTGCAATTAGTTAATTAAAGTTAAGGGTCTGTAATTAAAAATGGTTCTTGCAGCACAACACTATAAATATGTTTAATTGTAACAAATCAAATTTTTTGTACTTTATTATTTTTGCTTAATCAGATACACACAGTAAGTACTAATACAGGAGTTTGTTAAGAAGAGTATAAGATACTTGATTGCTTCCAAGAGCAGGGAAAGGTATTCGGGGTATACTCAGTCCTGTTATGTTCTGATGTTCTGACATTTATTTCACCGTTACTAAGGTCTTTTCAGTACATTTTTTATCAGAAAGATGCCCACTTTAGCACCTATTGTCACAGATTCTGGCCACGTAAGTCTTAAAGCCACTTGAAACCTCAGCCTTTCCAGACTACTGAATAACTGTTGGTTACAGCAGATTATTAATGCACTTTGGGGGAAATGTGATCTAAATGACTGTACTTATTGCTACTTATTAATTAAAAGCCAGTATCACCAAGCTTGGTCATCATTTTGGATACCGTATTACAGGAAGGAGTTCTACAAAATAAGACATTAAATGCAAGAGAGCAGCAGTGGTCACAGAGTCTTTGCCATATTTTCCACTTTAGGCATAATAAGGATGATTTTGTGACTGACGTAGGGTGATATTACACTCATCTTACTTCTACCATAGGAACAGCAGGATTCTAGCATACATTAGTCATCTTGATCTACTCTGTAGATAAAAGACAGACAATTCTCCTGTCTACCTTTAATTTTCATGTGGAGCACCTCCATTTTCCCATTGTTTAAAAAAAGAATCCTAGCTGATTAGGCGAGATTAAGGCCTCCTTTAAAATATATAATTTAGTAGGAACATAGACCAAAAAAGGATGATGGATTCAAGTCCCTTACAGATACCAATTCCCACTAAAATATCAGCCTCTTTCTAAAAGGAAATCGCTGCCTTCCTGGAATTTTATTTTCTCTCACTAATCTCACTGAAAGACTAATCCAGAGTTTGACTGTTCTAGCAGTTAGAAACACTCACCTGATTTTCAGCCTAAATTTAATAATGGAAAATTTGTACCTATTTGGTTTTGCTTAGGAACCAGAATTGTATTTCAAATTAAGTAGCACTTTCTCCTGACAATGGTTACCTGCAACACACAAACACACAGCAATTATATCCCCTCTCCACCTTCATTTTGCTGAGCTAAATCAAGTTCTTTTCATTTCCTGCTATGTCTGTGCAGTCAAACCTGCCACAGAACAAAAACCCGCTCATGTACACCTTCCTGAAATATGTACTAATCCCATGTGTCAGTGTTTGCAGTAAAATGATTAGCAACCATTTTGTGAATTCTGTGGTGCATTTACATCCAAGAAATCATTTAGGCATTATGGATTGTTTGTGAGACAGTGACAAGTCTTCTTCCTTTGCTGACTTTCCTTAATCAGGTGTCAGACAGTGAGTCTCTGATTTATGAACTGAAAGAATTGTGCTGAAAGATCTGATTTCAACCCTTTGAGGATACAGACTTTTGTTATAAAGAGCTATAGAGCTGTGAAAGCTTGGGCATTACAAACAACTGTGAGCATCCACACCATTATAATCCAAAGTAAAAAGCATTTTAGGAGAGCCTGCACTAGCTGCTAGAGGCTGGACAAGCTCACACAGTGGCAGGATAGCCTCCTCCTCTTTTCCATTTACTCATGTAAAAGGGTTTATTATACTCTAAACTTACCATCTAAGAGTACTCTCTTAACTTATTTGAACTTGAGGTTTGGCTCACCTTCAAAAATTTACTACCCCTGGAAGAAGACTATACAACTCCTTCAGAAAACAGAACATATAAACTCACAAAATCCAATTCTGCTTCCGTCTTCATGACCATGCTTTAGTAAGAGACACCACAGTGACTTGCATGTATTAGTGCAAAAACACAAATAATGCCTGTAGCTCTCGTGAAGAGAAAATAAATGTGTACTCATGTAGATTGCCAGCGGTGCAAATCTACATGGCAAGGAAAAAAAAGATGCCGAGACTGCTGGCAGCATCAAAAGAAAAATATTAGTCATAGAGATAAATACTCTCAGAGTAAAGTAAATGGAGGAAGTTGAGTTATGTTGCCACACTGGCTTAATGACAAACTCCATTTTGAAAACTGGTCAGTTCCTGAGCATGACAATAGTATCCACTGCTTGTTGAAACTCAAGTTAAGTAGCTCAAACAATGTTGAAACCATTAGTAATCCCCTCTGAATCACCTCTGTGGGTGAGCTTCCAGAAAATTTGAAAGGCCACAGACCTTTTTTTTTAAAAAAAAATAAAACCAGAAAAAAGCCATATTCTCATATGCTGTTGGTAAACTGTCAATAATTACTGATTAGCTAGGAGATCAGATAAGCAGTAAAATCAAATAAGATCATCGACTCCAAAGACCCAAGAATAAATTATCTTGAAAAAGTCTAATTCTTTCTGTGACATAAGAGACCATGTGAAGCAGGCAGGAGCCATATCTTACAGGTCTTTAATAAGGCTCTTGCTGCTGTCACACACGATATTCTCACACGGAAACTAGAGAAAGAGGCTGAATGAAATTATGAAGAGGGTGCACAGTTGGTTGGAAAACTGTAGTTACCAATCCAAGGTTATAAAGACAATTTGGTCAGAAAAAATGACTTTCATCTGGTATTAATTCATATGTTCATGAAATATGATGGATGATGGAATAGAAACTCCATGTCTTACATTTGCAGAGGAACTGAAAATGGGAGGAAAGCAAGGCCAGCATTTTGAATGCACCTGACAGGTGATCTGATAGAAATGCTACGCAATTTGAAAACAGGTTAAAAGTTTTGCCCTGTTTTCAGGGCAAAGCCCACATTAAAAGATAGGGCTGGCCTAGGTTAGTTTGGAAGGGGTAGGTATGAAATAAAATTGCTGTTACACAAACTTGTGGTGACACAGGCCCTGCACTTCCAGAACAATACAGACCAACTGCAATTAGTCTAGAAGATGACCAGAGAGCTGACCAAAGGTCTGGAAGACATGAAATAAAGTGCAAGTAGGTTTTGGTTAATCTAAAGAAGATCGAAGGAACACAGATAGTGTTCAAAGCAATGGTGTAAAAGAGGGGCTTAATCTGTCTCTATTCAGGTCTGGGATTGGTAGGCAGCCTGTAGCTCCAAAGTCCCTAAAACTTGATGGTGAGAAAATATTTCTATTCTTCTATACTCTTCTTTATCATATATATATTGAAAATTATGTAGCATATAACATAATATAGAATATATAATTTGCAAGACATGGTTTGTAAAATAATATATTGATCTATGTAAAATATATAGTACCATGTATAAAACTAAATAATATATACTCAGATCAATCAGAGGTAAAATGTGAGCTTAAACAGACACATGGTTCCAAACCTCTATGCAATGCCACACTACAGGGCCAAGACAGGCTGTAGAAAGGAAGACTAGGCTAAAATTCTAAATGTAAAGACAGTGAACAGCTGGAAAAAAATTTCTGAAAAAAGCTTGGATTTTCCATCACCAGAGATCCTGAAGGGCAGCTGAGGACCACTGTAGGAATGGCTATGGGATGGCTGACCTTACCTGGTGGAGAATTGGCTAAGATATCCATGTCTCTCCTAGCCCTATTGTCTATTATTTGACGCTTCAAATTGTTAACAGGGACATATCTGTCCTCTGAGGGAAGTCAAACCCCCCAGACCATGTTATTCAGTACTCATGCTTCTTCTGCAGTTCTCCATCACCAGTCAGTCACTAAAGTAGATGATGGTCCCACATCCTTTAATACTACAAAGCATGTGTATGCAGCTCCCAAAAAATGAGTTTCTCTCGGGAAACTACTACCGAACTCCAGACGAGGACAACTCTCCAGCTCCTACCTGAGGGTTGAAGGTAGAGCCTGTACAAACTGAAAGTGTTGAGTGTTGATAAAGGGCCGTTTCACAGGCCTGGACACTGAGTCAGGGTGCTGGTTATTACTGTCCCCGGCTCTGAGCTCAGCACAAAGCATCTGGGAGAGCTTCTGGGGCCACCACCCATACATCATTGGAGAGATGTTTAACAGGTAGCATGATGGCTTCTTCTACTGGTGTTTTCTAACTGGGATGATCTTAGATCATTCTTTGATCTATTTAATGAGAATGGGAAAGGCCTCATAATAGCATCCACTTTGGTACAAAGCCTCACAGTCTCTCCATAACCATTAAAAGTTGGTGCTAAAAAGTAAGTGGGCTAGTGCTGAAGCACTCTGTAAATAACAAGCCAAAACCATCTGTTATGTAGACATTTACAATAAAATTTCCAAATAACCAATGAGTGGCTGCACTAGAAGCGAGAAAAGCCCTTAATGAACATCCCTTAAGTATTTCATTTTGCAGCACTTGAAAGATACAAATAAAAGTATGTCTCTCTGTATGGGTTTTTTTATCAGATGATACACATCTAACACCAAGCATGAAATATGTCCTCCTTAAGACTGTTACTTGAAATTACGGTTGAAACTGATGTGCCTTCTGGGACTGCCCTGAAGGCACTTCTGAGACTGGACTGTCATAGCTTTTTGTTTACATACTGCTGAGAAGTGTTTTCTCCAAGCTGATTTATTATGTTGTGCAAATGCTTTTGTACAGAAGCAGTTAAAAACAACTTAATTTTGAAGAGTATTTGCTCATCCACAGCTTGGAGAAAAGTTCACATCTGTTGATGTGAACCTGAAAGGGTAGTGTCTGACAAACATTTCCTTCAGGGAATAGAAGAAGACTTTTGTCTCTCCCCTGGAAAGCAGTTCAGTAGCTATTTAATGGTTGATGGAGAGAAAGCACACAGCACAGGACAAACAACTACCTCCCTGGCTACTCATTTCATTTGTCATTTTCCCTACATTTTACCCTGCTCTTTCACTTCAACAATAAAACCAGTGGCTTACTATTGATAAAGCAGCTGCCCCCCACTGAAATGGTGGTGACAAGTGAAATGGGAATGACAAGTAAATAGAAAAGTTTAGGGAAATTATTAAGAAAATAGTGTCTGGAGAAAAAATGGTCCAAGGAGGAAAGGCAATCTGGAAAACTGTAACTGAGTCTGGTTAAAGGAGATTTATCAGAAACAACAAAATAAACTTTGGAGAATTCTGATTGCTTGAAGGTTGTAAACAGAGAAATGGGATTTAAATTCTTTCCTAAGAATAAGAAAAGGAGAGAAAAGAATGCTTTACCAGACCAGAACCTGTTATACATATATATAAATATAAATATATATATATATATATATACACACTGCACTTGCAAAGCAAAGGAAATGGAGCAGATTCAACAGCATAGGATGGTAAGGCAGGAGAGATAACACAAGAAATGAAACTTGTGTTGGCTAAGACTGCTTAGTATGGAGTGTCAAAAGATAGATTTTTATTTTTATCATCCTTTTCTTTGGGGATTAGTGTAATTTTAAGCTTTAGAAGACTACTAAGGAACTGGGGTTTGTAGGTATGAAGATCCTGATGTACCTGAGCACATGAATAATTTCACTCTGGCTGCTGAAAACTTTTTAAAATAAGCCTTAAATATAAGCTTTGAAGTCTAGTTTTAGGGTCATTATTGAAAACATGAATTGCCATTATTCAATACTTGATCTTTCTCAGAATGCTGTCTAGCTATGTCTGCAAAACTTGGTCCTATATATCTCATACATACCCGTTAAAACATTTTTCCTCAATGCTGAATGCATTCACTCTTTAAAACAAATTTTAATTTAAGTGCGTCTGTTTTCACAGACTAGTTGATCAATGTGCTACTGTGAGGTTCTTTAAAGCCAGGAAGCGCAGTTGTTTCTGGACTGTTTCTTGCAGATGGTGGTAAAGAATACTGGTGTGGGCCCACCAAAAGAACTCCTTACTAAGCTTGGCACTTGATAACACCAGTATTCCTCTCTATACCCACCTTCTCAATTAAAAATATATAGCTGCACATTCCTTACATGTGTTCCAGGAAGTGCCTTCTGGTGCCTTCTGCATAATTTTGTTACAGCCTCAACCTCACTGGAGATAGACTGCCTAAAGATTATTGGTTTCAGCAACAATAAAGATCAAAAAGTCATAATAATTCAAATTAAAGCTAGTATTTTATCTAGAAGACTGTGAAAAAAGTTAGAAGTAAATGAAATACAAAGCATGACTTTAGCATAAATTTAACAGCTGGCTACTTTGCTAATTTGTGTTTCTTGTATGGAGTACCTGAAGTACATCACAGCCTTCAGTGCCATGTGTTTACAGAGATATCCCACTTCCAGCACATTCCAAGGGATGTGCTCAATTCTGTACCTAATCCTACAGTCTTTTGCATAGCCATTTCGAGATGAAGCAATCATTCTGCAATTCTGGATGTATCTATATACCTTTGGAGTTGGGGTTTAAACTATTTGTATAGGTCTATCCGAGCTTGCAGGTTTTGCAAAATTGAGTGTCCTGTGTCTTGTTCATTCCTCAGTTACTGGGTAGTGTCTAACTTTGTCACTGCAGTTGGTGGTTCTTTTTGAGATTCCTGCTGTGAGTGCTGGAAACTATTGCTCCTTTCAGAAATTCAGTCTTCTGGTCAAGTGCTGGCTGTCCAGTTCAAGCCATCTTTTGCAGAGCTATTACCACCGTACAGTATATGTGCTATGCAAGCAATCTGCTGTGCTCATAATCTCTCGTGAGTTATCTGCTTTCATTACTCACCTCATTATGAGATGGCTATCAGTAGATGCTGCTATCACAAAGAGTACTGTAGATAACAACTCCTAGGTGACTGCCTCAAGCAAGTTTCTCCTTTCCATTATCATGGGGGTTTCTGTGTTAATAAGCTACTGCAGTTAGCAATCTAAAAATTCAAGGTCTGACTTTATTGAGATGGCAGTTTAGAATCCAACTGTTTAATTATGTATGAGCCCAGTGAAAAGGTCTATCCAGTTCATATTAGATCCATCACTGATTTTTCCATAACTGTCCTAATGTTACCTCTATACTATTCTTTCATTATTACTATTGTAAGACTATTCCTGACGAACTGCAGATTAAATCACTGAAGCCAGCAGGTCATTTCTTTTTTAAAACGAAGGGAAAACATTGTCCAGTTAGAAAGATCACAATCAATATAACAGCTGTAACACAAACACAGCTGTCTGGCTGCAACAAACACGCCTCTATAAACAGAATATTGCATTAGCAATGAAGTAGCAAACATCAACAAGATAGCCCTTGTTATTTTCCCAGAGTTCCTTAGGAACAAAGTGACCAGAAGTTCGAATATAAGCAAAACCCACTTCTCATATAGATCTCTGGAATGTTGTGCTACCACATAGTATGTGCTTTAGTGCTGTGTTCCACTGGTTATAAATAAAAGCACTTAAAATAGACCATGGATACTTGTACCAATACTAAAACTGGACACAAGCAAAGCAAACTTTGATTATACACAAGCAACTTTATCTTGATACTCGCCTGTTGGAAAATCTAAGATTCTTAGAGAAGCTGTCTTTCAAACTATAAATAACAGACAAGGTTGAGTGTTTCATCTCTCCAACTCAAATATCTTGGCTCAAAATGCTGACCCCATAGAGATGGAAGGACAATTTTTTTAGCTTCAAAAGGATTAAAATTGGTTTCTATTCAACTAAACAGGTTATTTCTTATACTGTCATAATTTATATGGTGTAGCAATTTTGCCATCTGCTTAGTAAATTAGGTCAGGATGTTTCATGTGCATTCTTGCAGAAACTCTCCCAACCCTCTGTTCTGCTTTGACTGCTCATTGCTACTCCCACACCATGAGTACTGGGGCATCTCCAGGTTGACCCTAATCAAGGAGCTAGTCTGAATGAAAATTAATGTTTCTGAAAAAACAAACAAACAAACAAACAAACAAATAAGCTTACTCTAAGCCAATCTCCCCAACAGACACAAACATCTGTGCTGGCCCATGGTAGGAAGTGATATAAGGACAAGAATTAGTGGCAGGGAGTGAGGAGAGAGGGAGACTGGATTTTTGCCGCGATAGTGGTTGCTGAAGTCACCCCAAATTGTATGTAAATCTATAGAATAATGCTAATTAACAAACATCTACAGAAATACTGGTCTGTGCCACAAAGACTGCTGTCTACCATGTCACTTAGCATGACTTGACTGTTTCCTTGTGGTCTCCCCTCTATTCATTGCACCTCCGTGTTTTGCTTCATATATTTACATTGAGAGACCTATTAGTCAGAATGATAGGCTATAATGCAAAACATACTTTTTTTTTTTATCAACATTTTGTATTAACTTATCAAGTGAACAGATAGATGATCTACCTATGATGATGATCAAGTGAATAGATAGATGATCTAGAAGATAGGTGAAAAGCAGAACAGACAATGTAAACTCGTGTGGGCTTTCTCTGTCAAGCTCTGTGTTGTGGTTGCCCATGTCACAACCACACAAACAGAAACTGGGCAGATTATTCATATTTAAATCAGTAATAGTAATGCAGATCTTCAGCTGATCTGCATTAAATCTGAAAGCAAATACATTTCCTGTTTTAGTGAATACTAAACAGAAAACAGGTTGAAACCTACGGGTCCAAAAGGGCCAGGATATTTTCTGAGCATTTAATGCTTTGCTATCTGCTCACTGTCTGCAGTTCACAAATGCAGATGCTTGTGGTCTCCTTAACTGATTTCCTGCCCCCAGGACAGCTCATGCACATCTGTCTTGTTCAAATCCCTGAGTCATCACAAGGCAATTACAGAACTTCTGCTACTGAACATCCAAGAGAACGGTCAAGAGCCTGGAAAGAGAAAAGCACTCACATACACACAGAGACACCTTTCCTCTGAGAGCACATGCCAATGATTTGGCAGAATAGCATGTCTAAAACTATCTGGCAACTCAACATTGCACTTCTGTAGTGTGTATTTTCATTCTGTCATGTCATCTTTGATTTTGACCACACATAGGCATGTTTTTAAATAGCACTTGGAGGGAGAGCTGATGACTTATACTGCCTGTTCTCCCTTTTTTTTTTCTGCTGAGAACAAGTATAAGCAGAGCCTGTAACTCTTCCCTACAAAGGAAATTGAAGAAAATAGAGCAGTAAGAAAATTAGTAAATAACAAGCAGAAGGAGTTGCTCCTCTATACTATGCAATTAGTATGTGGAATCTGCCACTCTATGCTACAAGTGTTAAAAGTTAGTAATAGGTTCAAGGAACAACTAGACAGATTCAGCAAACAGAAATCCACTGCTGGTATTAAATAGAAAGTTTCTGAAGTCTCTAAGCAGTAAACTGCAGGAAGCTAGGAAAGTACTGCTTCTTGTCTGCACTAGCCTCATAGTCTTTTTTAGCCATTGCTTTTGGCCCCTGTTGGAGACAAGATACTGTGAGGTCTGTGATTCACCCCTCTTATACAAATATATTTTTACATATAAAATCATATATATAATTCTATATGGATGCCTGACTTAAAAGTTTTCTTGAACCACAGGCAGAACTGAGGAGAGGTACTAGTTTGTCTTTTGAATCCTTTACACCTTTTGAATCAGTAAAGGTAAACCCATAATCCTGTACACGGAGCTGTTTGTAGTGCCCATAGCAGATTCCAACAGCTTCTGGTATAATGTGTTGTGATGCCCACAGCAGTAAACAGCATATCGAAGTGGCATATTCTCTAGAGCTTTGAGGCTGTTCAGCTTACCCTGAGAGGTCAACAGCTTTCCCTTGCATCCCTCATAAACAAGAAAAGCACAGGAACCTCTTCAAAGGACTGTTTCTTTTCTCATTTGCTGACCAGGACCTAGAATAGCTTTGGATTTAGGCCAACAATTTTAATATTTGTGAGTATGAGAAATGTGTGTGCATCCTGTAATAACATTGATGAATAAAAATTCATTTCTCTATGAGCATTTTGTTACGTAAACTTAAGTATGGATAAAGATTATTAAATTAGACAACAGGAAAGTATGTCTACAAACTAGAGCCAAAATTATGTTTGCATTGTACCTCTGAGTAAAGCCACAGTTTATTCTAGAGACATGGAATCTGATTTAGTATAGTGGTAATTTACAGTTAATGGCTTGATGTTTATAAAATTACTTCACATGTAAGAAAAAAATACACTAGAGAGATTAGTGCAAGTGTAAGGATTAGAAACTGGCCTGATTTATAATTTTTCTTTAGAATTTGAAGAACTCAATTGTTCAGACAGCTGATCTTGAGTTAGCTTCTTCTCTCATAAATACTAGTGTCAGAAATTAAACAACAGCTGTACAAGACACTAACTTCTGAGTACAATGTATCAGAATGACAGGGAGATCAACCATTGATTAATTAATTCGCTCTGTCACAACCCATTCTTCACTAGCAAATTCTGGAGTCAAAATGCTGAAGTTCAGTGGCATGAGCTCTTGATGATGCACCAACAGCCAATAAACTCTGAAGTGACACTGATTTACTAGACTGTCATCTATCATCCTCTACATCCAACCCCTCTTGCCTTTGCAAAACATTACAGCTATAGCTCACAGCTAAAGAACACTGATGTAAGCCCCATGACTCTGATGGTGAACCTCTATCTCCAAGAGTAATTAACTGTAAAAAATAAAGCTGAGGAAAAATTTCTTTGTGTTCCCCAAGCCCAGTTTGAAGCTTGTCCTATAAAGTATTTGACAGCACAGCTCAGAACCTTTTTCTAAAAGTAGTCATCCTCTTCTGAATAATACACACAATAATATATGAAACATACTTTGGATACCATATCTTGACCTTTAGAGAAAAAAAAACCCACAAGATGCAAATACACAGGGTTTCAGTGAGGTACACTTAATCCCACTTAAGTGCTTTACTATTTGTAATGCTTAATGCTGCTGGGACCAGGCGACCTTGAAACAAAGGTAGGAAAGCTCAGTATCTAATTTGGAATACCTGGGCAGTTGACACTTTGTGGAACTACAGTTTCAAGCTGTCTGTGGTCAGGGAAGTGACACCATCAGTGGTCACTACCTCATCTCCCCAAAGCAAAGAGTGAGGGCTGAAGAGGTAGGGCTCTCAAGTACAGTGATGCACTTAAGAGCTCAAGCAAAACCCAGCTGTGGAACTGCTGACCACTACAGGTGGTTGCAGCACGTAAAAGACTGGCTAAATCTGTGAAATGATGGGCAATCCTAACTTAGAGGCTTTAGTAACAGCATCTCATGGAGTATTCTGGTTTGCTTGCTGGAATAGGCAGATCTATAGGAGACTGCACAGAGGGACAAGAAAACGTCCTGGTTGAATATTGTTGAAAAAAAGATAAATTGAAAGGAAAGAGAAAATGCGAGCAATGCTAGGGAAAGATATATTTGAGTTATGCCTCAGATATGAAGCGATGTCCTATTATGGTTCTGAGGCATTAGTCTTCTGATAACAGTGGAGTTGCATGTTTCAAGATTAATTTCATTTCAGCTTGTAAAGCTGCCACATTCGGGAACAAGTTTCAAAAGCAGAGAAACTTCACACTCTTTCTCCTCTTCAGTTTATTTTAATTGTACCTTTCCGCTTTTTACCACAGTCCTTGTTCATTCTATTGTTAATTTTTCATAAACTGAACTCTGCTTACTGACATATGTGATAATTAACCTCATTTGTGAGATGCTTCTCCCCAAGCACCTTAACTCCTTCACTTATTTTTAAATGAACACTCATTAGAGACAATATTGTCACCTACTTTACCCATATTCAAAATCTGTCAGCAGACGTTAATAAATTGCCAGAAAACAACATAAACTACAATACTAAAACAAAACCTGAAAATAAATGCACCATTCTTCCCAATCCTTTGGTTTCTCTGCTTTTATGTGTAAAATCAAAGCTATTTAGGATAGTGATGGACTGCGTTTTACATGGTTTGAGCCTAGAAGAGAGCTGTTAATAACAATCAACCAAACCAGAACATGCAGAAAAGGCACCTACTTTGAAATTCCCCAGGGAATACACACAGAGGAAAAGTTGCACAAACTTTGCATGGAGATACACCAGATTCTGGCAGAAAGGTAACTATCTACCCAGGTCATCGAGGTTCAAAATCTTTTGACTTGCAGTTGTAAGAAATAAATGTAGAGGTTTTACCCCTAAAATCCAGCAGTCCCAACCAGATCACATTTTCAGCCAAAAAAAGCCTATGTACCATTTCCATTTCTGATTCTTTGAAATATGGAGGGTATGTTTCCTTTCCCAGAGCACATGGTACAATTTTTTCATGATTTAGAACAGAGTTTCTCTCTCCTCTCTGTGCTATTACCACTCTTCAACTGTCTTTCACCTCTGAGACAGGGAGAAGCCCAGCAGTAGAATAAAATCCTCCTTCTGACAAGAACAGGCTGATGGATTACTCCACTCCTAGCTCCTTTACATTATGAAAAGCTCCATCTATGGCTCTTGCTTGTTCCCTGTGAATTAGTCAATAACCTATTCCATGTTTCTGTCAACACCATTTTACCATAGCTCATAATCTCCAGTGAAGAATCTTGTTAAGTGATTTTAGAAAACATAAATCAGCTATCTCCAAGGAATATCACTTATCTGATGCAACATTTTTATGATACTTAAAAAGGACTTCAGAAAAAGAACAAGGTATGCTCTCCTGTTTTCAAATTCTGCTGGCTATTGATAAATAAATCATCTATTTTCAGGGACTCTCTGATTCCTCAAACCACAGAAATTTCAGAATGTTCATATAACACACAATTTGTCAAATTAAAATATTATAGATTTATATAGTGTATATAGTTGCTTTTCCATGAACCATTCTTTCCCCTTGAACAATCCAGCAACAGGATGGAAGACGGCCATTGAAGTACAAGAACTGAAAGCAACACAGGAGGAACGCAAGCTATAGATCTAGATGGACTTGCCATACAGACCTTGGATTCACTTTCCATTTCCAAAAATGCCAAATTTCCATTCACACATTTTATAGCAAGCAGTGCTAAACCTCTTCAAAGAGCAGGTCATCTTCTAGCACCATTGTTTTCAAAGTAATAACATGGGTATTATATTGACAACAGACAATCATTACTTTTTCTACAGAGCACATAGGGGAAAAAAAGAATCACAATCATTATTCTTCATTAGATTTACTAACCATCTCAAGTAATTAGTTCTTAAGATGGTTCAATTCACTACCTACACCTTTTAAAGCATTCAATTTTCTTGCCTTGTTTTTTTCCTCTTTTCTGAGCTGTCACAGATTACTGGTGATGCAGAGGAATCAGAACATGACAGGTCCCTAGCTGTATCTTCCTGATTCAAATTCCTGATTTTACCTACCATCATCATGAACATGCTTCATGAACATACAATCATAGAATCACCTGGGCCGGAAGGGACCTTCAAAGGTCATCTAGCCCAACCTCCCTGCAGTCACAGGGACACCTCCAACTAGACCAGGTTG